>JAGDQP010035704.1:0-19444 GCA_022664845.1 Lepisma saccharinum
AACAAGTAAAGACATCATATCGATAGAGAGACCATTTAGCTGCAAACTGTTTCGTAACTACTGCTCACAGGTATATCACAGTACAGCGAGAGACCTTTTAGTTGCGGAACAAGGTTATTAATTCAGCATACTATATCGATTCAGATTGTTGCTTGCGTATTATATACCAGTAGGAAAAAACCCTTTGCATGCGAAACAAACAAAAAGGCCAAACAGATAGATTATTCTCTTGTATCAAATTTGTTGACACATAAGTGAGCTGTGTTTATTACTAAACCGGATAGGTATTAGCAAGACGATATATCAGTAGTAGTGACATTCCTCTTATACCTTATCACGTAATTATTTTTCATTAATTACATGAGGTGACACTGCTTATAAAAAGAATTCACAGCTCCCAATAAACAACAACACCACACCATTACAAAAAAGACATTACAGGTGTATCCGAGTGGAAAACTAAAGAGAACTTCAGTCAGGATGGCCGGTACCTCGAATCGAGACCCCCAAAAAAGCGTGAGCTCTGATGTCTACTCTTTACTTTTCTGAACTTCAAATTCTTGAAAATGAAGTGTTCATGAATTCTTTGAAAAAGAATTCTTTAAAAAATAAATCAGATCGTAGTTCATAAGTTTAATAAGCTTGACTTTTGCATACGTCGCGCTTTGTCCTTTAGAAACCCGTGAGTATGTTTCAATGTCATTGTTACAAATTACAATGAATCTTAACTTTAAAAAGCATAATTTCGTTCTGTACTTTAAGACGTTTACTACTACAGCATTAAAAAAAAAAAGAGGCAAAAAACATGTAAGGTATTCGAAACTCTAAAATTAGATACAATTTTAATGAAAGCTGATTTATTCCACGGTCATATTACTGAGCTTGCGACACTCTTTTACGCAACTGAAATATATTTTTTCCGCCCAGAAAGGTTCTTGTGAAGGTCGCTAATCGATGTAACGTGCTGTAAATTGTCAACTGTCACTCTAGCTCCATATATTGCTGCATAAATTTAAACTTCTCAGCTACTAGTTTTAAGTATATGGTATTCAGAAAAAGATTAGTTACTTGCAGTCAACATTTACCTATTATAAGAAAGGAGAAGAGTTTTGATAAGTCCAGAAACGATTCTTTTATTTTTTTCGAAAAGATTATCTTCAACTTCCATAAGTGTAATATTTTTGTATATCTTTATTAATTTATTTGATTTATTATTATTACACGTAGGATTGTAAAAAAAAATGTTGCTCTAACCTAATAACTCTATGGTTTATAAAATTCATCAGTTCATCGCCGCAGTAACATACCTTTGCCATTGGATCCTGGACAAGATCAACCAGTTTTCATTAGGTATACGTATCTCTCAAAGATTGCTCCTACTATTGTCTTTCCAACGGCCTCTTTTCCTATGACTTCCCAACCATGATGCAATATGACTTCGTTTTTCCCTCAATCGAGCTACATGACCTGCTCATCCTGATTTAACAGTCGTGATTTCATTATTCTTACAATATCGGAGGACACTTTGCAGAGATTTTCATTATGTAATATGGCTCCATTCTCCAGCCATCTTGTCCCATTTCCGTCTGTATATCTTTGTCAAAACCTTATTTTCAAATACACGCAGTCTATATGTTCATCTGACAGGGTCGTACCCCCAGCTTTCGCAATCATAATATATTACTGGAAGAATAACCTTTCTGTATATTCTCAGTTTCCATTTTCTTGATATTAATCGCGATGTTAGAAGTTTCTGGACTGAATAGAAATATTCGTTGCACGACGCTAAGATACAATTTATTTCTTACGTGACCTCGTTTTTGCTTGTTACAAGTTTATAATTGTTTACTGTTGTTTAGTTGTGTATGAGTGTATATTCTCAAATTACTCGGATAAACTTAATAGAAACGAAGTGCGCGAAGTCGGGTTAGAAAAGGTAAGGGAATGGTTGCAGAAGTATAGGCTAGAAAAGGTAAGGGTACGTTTGCACCCAGTGGCGGCGATTGACTATTCAAAGTACAGGCAAAACAGTCCATGTGCCCCCTCGTCGAGCACTGCTAGGCAACGTTTACTTTACAAGTAACTAAATTTACAGAAAATAACTTGCATTTCTTCATTTGATGAACTTTCAACTTTTCTGGGAGAATAGAAAGTTACTTTACATTACACGAGAATAAACATTTTATTAATAACTCTTCCTGATCCTTCCCCAACTTAGCATTTAGTTACTGGAACAAGTCATAGAAATACTTCGGGCGTCGCTGTTGTGAGTGCTGGCAACTTTTAGAAAAATCAAAATGGCCGTATCTGCACCAAACTGACGTTTAGCTGGGACATGTCATAGTATTCCTGGACGGGTACCTTAGTTGTAGGCGTTGCCAACATATTTTAAAATTCAATTATTCCCATACTGTTACGTACCGACGGGACGCGGTTAGTAATAATAACTTTAACTCCAAGATGCACAGTTCTTCCTATCTATAACTATAAATAAATGGTTATCTTACCTTCTAATTTGCAGGACATCCCTGTGTCATTAAGATTCCTTTTGGAATTGTACTGGTTTTATTATTGTGCAATTATGTACAGTGATATTGTATGTTCAATTATTTATTAAATTTAATACTACACATTTACTGTACAGATATTTAAATAACATGAATAAGAATAAAATAAAATATGGTAATGGTATGCCCAGATACAATTAAGTGACTGGATTAACAAGAGTGTACTGTAATAATAATAATAATAATACAGTCTTTGTAATCTTTCCTAATATAGAGACTTCTTTGACTGGTGTGTCAAAATTATCCTAGCATTCTAGAGCACTTTGATTGGATCTGCACTCAATTCATGTTAGATTAGTATTAATATTTATTATGTTGGTCTTTTTTTTAAGTTTCCATTTTCGAGAGGTACACTCAGATTCATAGAAACTAGCCGATGGGGATGCTTACTAAGTAGTGTAGCCTAGTGTAAGCACTTTCTGTCACCTGCTCGATAGCGAGTGTAGCTGAGTCCAGGTAATTAACAGTCGTTCTGCGTTCTCACTGTATGTGTGAGAAAAGAGATTGAAGATGAAACAGAAACAGAAATATTAAGATAAACATGGCCCCTCCAAGAACGCCAATTGAGTGAGCCGCCATCCACTGGCTACTGCGACTCTCCTACATGCAGTCATGCAACTACAGGCTATGGCGCGGGTGTGGATGCTACGGTTTCCATCTTGACGAAGACATTTACCGCGTATCGGTTCGTGTATAAGAGAAGAAAGAAGGTGAAACAAGAAGACAGGATAGCGCGAGAAGAGTTTCCTTGAAAGAGGGGGAAAACCAGAATATACATTGCTGTATATTCCGTAAAAAACCCTTAATCGGTTCTAACTACTCATTTATTTACCTGGTAAACCACGCATGCGCGAAGGGTGGGAAAACCCAGGTAAAGTCTGTAATGAACTTATCTGTTATGCATCCATTTGAGCAAGTGTTGTTATTACATGCAAGTCAACCGCTCACACACGCATAGCGCGCGTGCGCGAGTCTGGAGAAGCTGCTCAGCACCGTTGAATTGGTGGAACGATTCCTGCTAAGAACAATTAATTACACAGAAGAAGGTCCTGTTGGAGTGCCTGAAAAAGATCTGTGAAAGCTGAATGAGTAATACTGGGAATATGATGTTATTGTACATTTGAAGGGTAATCAGCTATTGACTGTAGTCTCCATGGTGCGTCAGAGATATTTACACACACACACACACACACACACACACACACACACAGATATATATATATATATATATATATATCAATATTTAATTATATATATAAAATTTTCTACTTCTACCCATGGAGATTATGGTTGTAATTGGGTTTGTTGAATTTATTTGGGTGGGTTAGGGGTTAGCACGTTTAGTGGTCTTTTGTGTTTCATATGAAAGCCTGTAGTGTATGTTCCAAGTTGGGAAATCAGGTTATTTTGTGAATGGACCTTGGTAGAGTAGAATTTCTGAGTTGTGTCTGTGATACTCTGATATATTGGTTGTATGTTGAGGCTACATTGTAGCGGAATGAGTCTTGTGTACCTAGGGCATTTAGTGATTATTTTAATGACTCTGTTTTGAAATGTTTGTAGCTTCTTTATATATACTTGTGCAGCGTATCCCCATGTTGGTGCTGCGTATAAAAGAATCGGTTGTATGAACATTTTGTATAATGTTGCTTTTGTCTTTAAGTTTAGCTGATTGCTAGTTAATAAGCTTTTGAGCTCTTCTAGTCTTCCTGTAGCTTTGAAGATGGCGTTACGTTCTAGCAGAAGGAAACAAGCACTTGCGCGTTCGACTGAACGTGATTGCACAAATAGACACTGTGACATCACATTCATTAACACAGTTCTGTACTACCTTACACTTCCAGCGCAGGTAGTGTAACATCGAGAAGATCGCCCGAACAAACCTTTTATTTTTTTCAAATACAATATGCGAAAGTGGATGGTATAGATAGACTGATCAACAAGCAGATAGAACTACAACTCTGATAGTTTTATTTGAAGCTTTTTCTTTTCTGTAACGTACACTAATCTGTATTTTCTTGGCCTAACAGGTTTCCTTTAAAACATGTATAAAAATGTATTGCCACTGATGTAGTTTTTCCTTCTTTCTTCTTACAAACCGGAGTGTATATTTTTGAAACGCGACAGCTGAAAAGAACGGTGAGATATTGGATTGGAACCGTTCGCGATCATAAAGTTTGCCATATTTTCCTCTAGAACGATTCCATAAACAATTTTTAGTTTTTTCTCTCAGCCAGCCACGTTAAATAAGATTGAATCGTTAAATGTTATCGTAGGTTGGAAACCTCCTCTCCTGTAAAATATAGGGTTATTTACCAGGCTTAACGAACAGCAATTTATAACCCCCTTTTTTTGTTGAAACTGTGAGAAGATTTGCTTCATTTGTAGCATCGGAACTACATGTTGTTGGGCTTGATAAGTACATCACAATCCACATCTTCATACTGTTAGGACAAAATGTGCCACTATTTGAATTCAATAGCATTAGTTATGTCAGGTATACTCTGATATGGTATGTGGAATGAAGCAAAGTTTGATTTTAGCTGATTTATTTAAATGTTTAATTAGAATGGATTGTTGACATTCAAAATTTTATCTATTGATAGAAAATATATTATCTTTAGCCATTTAAATTGTCTATGGTTGCAAAGATGAGAACGAATTACCAGGTGTATGCATAAGTAGTTTCTGGTTTACCTAAGAGATGGCGCCAGCGAAAAGTACGCAGCGTATTCATTTGACACATACGTCATTTTGTTCGTCTGACATTAAACTACAAACACACACAAGTTGAGTCCGCCAAACACTAGCATCTTTGTTTTATCGTTCAGTGATCATGTCGAAGTTTGTGACTGAAAAAGAACATTTGCGGCACGCATTGCTTTTCTTATTTAATCAAAAGAAAAAGGCTGTTGAAAGTCATCGTGTGCTGGTAGAAACATATGGTGAACACGCTCCATCGAATAGCATGTGAGACATGGTTTCGACAATTTAAAAGTGGTGATTTCAATGTGAAAGACAGTGCGCGCTCTGGTAGACCACAAAAGTGCGAAAACGAGCAATTGCAGGTGTTATTGGAGGATGACCAAACTCAAACTCAACAGCAATTGGCAAAACATTAAATATGTCACAAGAAACAATCAGTAGACGTTTACGAGCAATGGGGAAGATCAATAAACTGGGTAAATGGGTCCCACACGATTTGAATGAACGTCAAATGGAAAATCGCAAAGTCACTTGTGAAATGCTGCTTCAACGCCACGAAGAAAAATCCTTTTTGTATCGAATTGTGACGGGTGACGAAAAATGGATTTATTTTGAAAACCCGAAGCGGAAAAAATCGTGGCTTTCACCTGGCGAAGCCGGTTCTTCAACACCAAGGTCAAATCGCTTCGGCAAGAAGACCATGCTTTGTGTCTGGTGGGACCAGAGCGGTATTGTGTATTATGAACTCTTGAAGCCAGGCGAAACCGTTAATACACAATGCTATTGCCAACAAATGATTAATTTAAATCACGCATTGATCGAAAGACGACCGGAATGGGCCCGAACACATGGCAAAGTGATTGTGTTAGACGACAATGCGCCGTCTCACACAGCAAAACCAGTGAAAGACACCTTGAAATCGCTTGGATGGGACATCCTTCCGCACCCGCCGTACTCCCCAGACCTGGCGCCATCTGACTATCACTTCTTCGCATCAATGTGGCACGCGGCCAAAGAGCAGCACTTCAGCAATTTCGAGGACGTTGGAAAATGGCTCGACGAATAGTTTACCGCAAAAGACAAGCAGTTTTTCTGGCATGGTATGCATCAATTACCTGAAAGATGGGCGAAATGTTTAGAAGCCGATGGCCAATATTTTGAATAAAACAAAATTAATTTCCCTTGAAAATTACGTGTTTTCTTTAACACAAAACCCGGCAAAAACTTATGCATATACCTGGTAATTGTAGTCATAGAGTTAGGTAAAAAATAGAGAGAACATACATGACGTCACATGAAGCCAAATTACGTTTCATCGACAGTCATCTTATGTGGCCCCATTAGAGTCCATCTATACCGAGTACTGTGAGGATTGCCTTTTTTGATAGGAGGATGAGTGAACCTCAGAGAGGCAATACTCGGAAAAGAGGGTCTCTAAATATGGGGTATGTTAATATGGCCGAAATGTCTCGTTTCTTCCGTCTCTTGGCCTCATTCCCCTCTCCAACAAAACAGCATAAGGTTCCCTCTATTTATATTCCTAACTCTATGATTGTAGTATTTTAATATGTGACATTTGTTTATTTTTATCATAGAGTTAGGAAGAAAATAGAGAGAACATACATGACGTCACATGAAGCCAAATTACGGTTCATCGGCAGCCATCTTGTGCGGCCCCATTAGAATACCTCTATACCGAGTACTGTGAGGATTGCCTTGTTCAATAGGAGGATGAGTACACCTCAGAGAGGCAATACTCGGAAAAGAGGGTCTCTCAATATGGGGCCAGTTAATATGGCCGAAATGCCTCGTCCCTTCCGTCTCTTGGCTTCAATCCCCTCTCCAACACAACAGCCTAAGGTTCCTTCTATTTATATTCCTAACTCTATGACTTTTATACTGCAAAAGATGTCAGGCGTGTAGGAAAAGGGAGGCATTATATAGGAATGTTTATTATGAGAATTGAATAAGTTAGATAAGTAGACAAAATGCTAGATAATTTATTAGGGTTAACTATAGTAGTGACGCGCCAATTTTTAGAAATTTACAGGAGCAATTGAGATTATTGTGTGATGTTTGAGAGTATTAGGGAGGTAAATATTGATGTTGGTAACATTTGGAGTGAACAATGACATAGTTTTAGTGTGTTTGAAGATGTTTTAGGACGCACTGCATGTTGTGGCGGAAGGAACTATTTTGCGTAGAGTTACAGTTGTTGTCATGTGGAAGGCGGTAAGGCAGTGTTGAAATGGCGTGTTTTTGTGATTATGACATATCTTGCGTTATTGTTATTGAATCGTATGGAAATGACGAGGGAAAGTGCATTTTGAAGGTTATTTAGCAGACTATTTATGTAAGGAAAGGAAAAGGCCCCGAAACAATTGTACACGACTTTCTAATGGCAATTGGGAAAGTTAACACGCATGTGTGCTGAAGGTAAGTGTGAATATGTGTCAAAACATATTTTGTAAAGATACATGACCGCACCTAACTTTACCTAACCTCCACGTTGATATGTTCAGTAATTTAAGATAATTTACGAAAAAGGAAATCGATTTTGGTTTGGTTTTAGTGATTTTAAAGTTGATGCGTCACTACTATAGTAATGCCATTTATTATGTTAATTGAGATGAGCGAGCTAGATAGTTTGGAACTGCTCCATTATAATCACTTCACGGACTTTATGCTCACCATTTTTCATGCAATTTCATATTTTATCCATTCTTGGCTTCAGATTCAATACGCTAAGTTAACTAAGGTTAGCTTAGCTTAGGTTTTGTTTTGTTTGATTGCTTCAAATACGAAAAAGGTAAATAGTACAAGGATCATGAAGTGATTAGAATGGAGCATCTCCGATAGTTTATGTTAGAAAAATGGATTCCGAAAGACTTGAAGCTTGCAAGTAATAGGAGACTAATGGCTACATATATGTAAAAAGTGTCTTTGGGGATATGTGAATAGTTTTAAACTCTCATAAGCTTTATATGTCGAACTTTTCATAATGATCTTCACGTCTAGTGTCTAGTACCACCTTTTTCCTTGAGGCATTACGACTTGAGTTAGTAAGCTGCACTATTATGCTTTCATTAACATAATTAGTGTGGTGGAAAGCGATTGTCCTAAGATTTAATCCAGTAGCCTCCACTGTGCTGTATGCTAGCATTGATTTGGAGCAGTGTGTGTCGGTATAATCTTTTACACGAGAATTCTACACGTCCATAGTCCAGAGATCAAAGAGTACCTACAAAAGCCCTGAGATGAAGAATTATAGTCGGAAGCACGAAGTTTCATTCGTTGAGCAGCGGGTCAAAAGAGTAAAGAGGATATTATATTAGCAGAGAGATATTAGCAACGACGACCTTATTGAGAAAGATATTGATATTGATTATATTATATACTACGACGTTATTATTATTAAATAAATACGACGATACTTATTATTATTATTATTTCAATACGACGACAATCTTTTTAATTTGTACATAACAATATGGCGACCAGCAGTAAGGCTTTGATAAGAGACATGGAATGTAAGTAGCAGCCAAGAGGAAGAAAACGTGGAGACAAGTGATGCAGATACGAGAAAAAAGAGTAAAGACAGGCGAGGAAGATCGAAATTTCAGGAGGAAAGGCAGAGAGGATTGAAAAGTGAAGGGTTTAAGAAGGTAGAGCAAAATGTTTCAAGAAATCATAAGGAGGTTGGATAAAAGAGACAAAATAGGACAACAAGAAAAAGAAGAAAAAGAAAGACAAAGACAAGAAAACGAAGAAAGAGAAAGACGGAGACGAAGACAAGAAAAGGAGAAAGTACAAGAGAAAGACGAAGATAGTAGTTTCCGGGAAGAAATAAGGGAGGAATTAAGCAATTTTGTGCAGGACATAAAGGATTGTTTTGGACACTTGATGCGAGATACTGGTAGACAAAAAGTGGAAGGAGATTTAATACACAATGAAAGAATTGATCAGAATGAAAAGGTGATACAAGGATGTAACGAGAAGGTAGAGGTTTCTATAGTCGAGACACCAACTAAAGAAAGTCGATATGAGAAAATTCAGATAGAAGATGTGAATAGTAGTAATAGAAATAACGATAATAGAAAGGTTGATGAAGTGAAGTTATGTTTGCCAAATCGAGAAGATAATGTGAGTATACATACAATGAGAATTGAAGTAGCACGAGAAGAGGTTATCACAAGAGAAGTGAGTTTGAATCAGAATGTAATGATTACAGGAGTGCAAAAGATTAGTTGTCAATTAACAGAAATGGTTTCTGTGAATGTTGAAGAAATAAAAAAGTTGGATGATCCAAAAAGTTGTTTACTAAAACGAAAGATTGTAGATGCTTCTGATTTGTTCGAAGAGGAAGGTGAAATAGGAAAGAAGATAAAACTAAGAGAGAAAGTAGATGGAAAACAATAGAACCTATTGAAAAGGAGAAATGATAAAAAGAAAGAGAGGTTATTGATGATATGAGATGTGGATAAAAGTATTCATCAGGAAGGTGGAATGAGTCACAGGAAGATGCTTCAAGTTACTGCAACATCGTCGCGAATTACGTCATAGCTCGGCACATAATGACGTAAGCGTTGTCGGCTGAGAATTTCATTTTCAAGGAATTATATGTTTTAATAGGGCAAGCATAGAAATCTCTTCTAACCTGTATTCGCCAATCATAAACATGATAAGGTAAATATTTCATAATCTGCTGATAATAACCTCGGTCACCCATATTACCGAATTTTCATTCAGGCTGCTTTTACATCTAATTACGGTATATATTATATACATTTTACAACCTATATTGTATCTGTAATTTCAAATGCGATTCTTAAACAAACTTTGACATATGTTTACATGTGATAAACTTGTGAAGCCTTTGATGAACGACGAGTGTTCATTTTCACAGAAGTGCTTATAGTAGAAAAGTTATAACATAACAATATTAATATCGACCGCGTAAATCTTGTGTTCTGAACCCGAATCTGCAGTTACTTTCTTTCCATCCATCACTGTTAAAGCTGAACAGAAAAACAGCCAAAACAAGGCTTTCTAACATCTCGTTGGAGTGATTTTATTTTGATAAGCATTAAGTCTCTAGCATTTACATCTTCCAATGTAAAAGCAAATGTAATTTTTTTATTTATTTCAAACTCGCGGTCGTAGCTTAGCAGACTTGAAAAACATGGGATCTATCCCGATCCCAGTCGTCCTAACTTGGCTTTATCCAGGTTTCAGAAGGTCGGATTGACTCTCAATCTGACCTGACTCGTAACCCAAGTGCACCTGATACAACCCGACGAATAACCCGAGTGGATCGGACCTGTGAACCCAGTGAGCCTGAACGACCCGACCAGCGACCCAAAGAGATATGACTCGACTAGACCCATGATTCGAGTAGGTTTGACGTAACCCAACCTATGACATGAGTGCGTTGACCAAACCTAACCCATTTGGGAACACTATACCAGACTAATGCGGGGATAATACCTTCAAAACTAGGCATATGCCAACTTCCCTTTCACTTCCTCTCCCCAGTCCTATCCCGACCTGAGATAAAATTGCCTAAAAGCCGTGAATAAAATTCAAATTTATTTATTTATAAAGTACAGGATGTCAAACTGGGGTGGGGTGGGGGGTTTAATAGTGTCCTACGTCGCTCAACTAGGGCCTGGAAACCAGAGAACCATTGCACAGACAAGAAAGAGAAGGGATAGTAAAGGTTGCTGACTACAAATTGGCACTTGAGAGACACCCTACATTCAAATTCAGCTTACACCGCACATACTAACAGCGTTAGATCACGACATTCTTCAGTCACGCCAAGGGAATGCCAAGATTAAATTAAAGTGTTGAAACCGAAAATGTTAAAAAATTCCATACCTATGAAGTTTCTAATACTGTAATTCAGTTACCGTGAGCATAGAGTTTTGGGGGGGACAGTTTTTTTGATTAATGAGTTTTCACGTTGATTTTGGATTATCATACTTCGCCTTATTTTCGAATACAAGCGTGGTTCTGATCACACATCGTAAGTACTGTTTCTATGGAAGTCACGTTGTCGGTTAAGACAAAACTCAAAACTCAAACGGTTACAGAAGTGATGTAAATACCAAGTGAAATGAATTTCTGTTTCAACAAGTCTCAATACTAACGTCCTTATCTCCTAATCGAGAGATTCTGTATTCGAAACTCTGTCGAGGTTTTCCATTGCTCCTTTTAGTGACACCATAAGAATACTGGATCATTTTCTCGAATTAGGGAGAAGGATTATGTCCACTTTCTTCAGCAGATAAAATATAAAAAGACCAAATAACAATGAAACAAACGGATGCAAAAATAACTGAATTTTGTGTATAAAATGTTATTCTCTGTGATTTTGGAATGTCTTGCACTGAATTTTGGAAATGAAAAGTGTTTTGAAGTCGTATTCTTGTACTCATTTACGAAGAATTTGCCATGACCTGTATTCTCAATGGGGTGTATAATTGTAGGTTCCTTGGCAAAGCTCTATGAATTCATTCCCTCGTTGGACAAACAGACGCTCTCACATGGTGCACACACATCGACCGCTGTTGACATTGCAAAGTGTTGAAGAGTTTTTGCAGTAGTAGACCTATGAGTGCCAATGAAGACCATGTGCTTCTGGTCTCTGTGCCATAAAAATGGTTGATAACACACACATACATTCATACATATATGTACTCAACACATATACATGTTTAAACATTGATATATGATAATAGAGGTTAAAAAGGACAGGAAGAATATATTTAAAGGGAGATTCCAGACAGCTACAAAGGCTTCTTTGAGTATGGTACGCAATTATGTGTTACGAGTTGGAACGAATCCACTGCATTGTTAACAGCAGCCGTTCATGAAAACTGGCGTATAATTCTGTACAAAAAAAAAAAAAAATGTTTTGAATTTTTAAGAAGACCTACTTTAACTCGGCCTCGAGCTGGGTAAAGGGACATCTAACAACACATAAATGTTTTGATATATTGGTATTTGTAAAAATAAGTATAACTTGACTAGGTCATAAATATTTCTTGGTCCAAGATATAAACTGACTTCAAGGCAATGTTTGGTTCCAGAAAGCTTTTTGCATAGGAGGTTGGCGAACAGCTTACTTACAAAATTTTGTAACTGAAGCAGAAATCAGTGTTCTTGAATGGAATTGAAATTAATTTCAATTGTCTTTATTGAAGCGGGTGAGGTCCAACGTATGTCTATTCTGCTACCTAACCCTTATCAAAATAAAAGCAAAGCTACAATAATTATAATATAATAAAAGAAAGAGTATTGCACAGTTGCTACTAGTAATGTCAATACCTAGGAGATTCAACAATATTCCTTTCAATCTCACTCATAAATCGACGTAACGTTGTGACTAATAATGTACGTACGGATTTGGTATTATTTTCGTACACAGCAGAACATACATAAATGTATATAATACATACATATCCACATATATACAATATATACATACTACGTACAAGGATACACACCTAAATGAGAAGCTATGAATAGGTGACATAGTACAGTTTCACAATGCAACACATTTTAGTGGAAGCAACATCAAAAAGACTTATTTATGGTGAATGAAAACACTGATTTAAATTCTTTAATAGTGTCCTCAAATTTGACGTTGGTCTAATTGACTTTCCAATACAATGTAACATGTTAAAATTGAGTCTCTCCTGAAGCATGGTTGGTCCCAATTTTTACCTAACATAATTGTTTTTGGAAACACTCCTCACACATGAGCAGATTACCGAAGCAATCACAGAAACATTGCGATTCGTTTGTTAAACATGTTATACACTTGTCTTCCAAATAACTAAAGAAGACCCTAGAATTTTGCTCTTAATATCCAGTGCTGAGTTGAAGTTTCATCTGACATGCGCGCTGTTAATTAATAACTTCCTTTCCCATAAGAAAGAATGAGAAGACAATACTCGGTGTAGAGGGTCTGCTCGTGACATAGAGGAAAACCCATAATAATAATAAACTGAATATCAATATGCTAATTTGATTTTCATATTTATACTATTAGTTATTAATGATACTATTAATTAACCAACTTAAAAAAAGAGTAAACCCTCGTTTTTACAAGCTTGTCACTTTCAATTCAAGTTTTTACCATTCTTTTAAATTCTGGCTGCGCATTCAAGATGGCAGATGGTGCTGTTACGCTCGGATTCAGGTTTCTTAATATTGGTATATCTTATTCTAACATCCTTGGCGTCAATGGCGTCACGTGACTAGCGTCTCTAAACACAGAAAGTCCTATTTTCGAAAGCGTGAAAAAACGCAAGTTAATCGAGTGTGCAATAAAAAAAACACCGTATCTGAGTTATCTAACCTCCAAGTGCCCTTGGTTACTAATTTTATTAAATTCCCAAATGCGTATATATAGATATAAAAGAGAAAAGTTACTTTTCTTAAAGAAAAAAATATAAACAAAACCACACGAGGGTTCTCTGAATTAGCTTTCGGACATGCTACCAATACGCTAAAGTAGCAACTGAAAGCAGGTGCTCGGAAGTTTGAGTAATGCGCCTGCGCGAGAATGGTCCCGCCTTAATAGGGCATTCTATGTTAAGACATTACTCGTCACGTGTCAGGTAACCTATTAGTTTGTTCTATAAACGTTTGGTGCAAAAGCATCTGCCACACAGGGCATTCGTCTCTGGCCAGACTTTAACATTAGGAATAATGCATCTTGATAAGTGTGAAACACTTTAACGACGTGCTGTATGCTACGAGTGTTAGCTTAAGAGGTTTTCAGTAAGTGAAGCAAGCAGGCCTAGCCCATTTTTTCATGCTATTAAATCTCCGTTCTACACGTCTTGGCACGGACGAGAATAAGGGAAAAGAATGTTTTCCAGAAAATACACTTCCTAATTGCTTCCACAGTCTGTTCCAATTTCTTTCGTATTTCCTTCCTTCTTCGCGAGCGTTTGGTGATACAGAACCCTCTTTGCCAGAACTTATAAAGCCAAGAGACCTTGTTAAGACAAATCGTTGAAACAAATAATAAATAGTCCACAAGATAATCCACAATTTCACACAGTGAAAATCATAACTGAATATCATTAAAGTACTTCCGAATTTGTTATATTTCCTTATTTGTTTACAGAATGGCTGCATTCGACGGAGTGAGCTGCTCTGTGAGCAAAGGTTTATGGAACTAACTATAGGTTGTCAGACGTGACGTCATTGACTCAACCAATGTTAGACCAAAATTGCAAAACCTGAATCTGACAACCTATAGTTAGTTCTATAAACCTTTGCTTACAGAACATCTCAGTGCGTCGAATGCAGGCATTGTTATTTTAAAATTACATTAAGCGGATTTTGTTAACGAAAATTGCAGAAATATGTTTAAAGAACTTGCAATTTCTTTGTCTATCCGTCATCTCCTTCATCCGAGCAAAAATAAAAACAAATAGAGAAGAGATCTGACAATTCATTGACAAAAAAATAGATTAAATGTTATATATGCATCATTTAGGGTGAGTTCCACAATCGACCACTAAACTTCTAGTGAGCGCTAAGTTGAGGTCAAGTCTGATTTTGGCCAATGAGAGTACGCAAAATGAGAGATTGCCTCAACTTAGCGCTGACTAGAAGTTGAGCGGTCGATTGTAGAACTAACTCTTAGACAGCTCCCTTATCCGAAAGTAAGTTCGTTATAACTATAGTTGCAGAAGTCAGGCATGGAGATAGCAGTTCTCGCCTGGTTTCTTGTTTGTTTTGGGGCAGTCAAGTTGCTTAGCCTTCTTCGGTCTACGCTACTGATAGATAGAAATAATTGTCCAAAATCTTTCTTATTATAATCAATTTTTAATTTTGGTAGTATAGTTTAAAATTCAGCTTGATGTAATTTACAAATATTTCTTTAATTCTGTGAATATATGTGAAAGAGTGGACGGGGGCTTAAAAACGTATAGTACGGATATAAATATACTAATTTGAAATTGTAAATATAATGAACCGTCTCTGTCCCAAGGAGATACTCTCTAAGAAAAACATTGTCACCTTGTAGTCCTCCTGTACCTGTCGTCTGGTACGAAAATTGGATCCTACTACAGATAGGAGACCAGAAAGATTGGCCTTGTACTGAATTCTACTACAAAGTTGACATAATTTTCATTCTAAATGCTAAGTAAAGTAACATGAACATCAAATTGTTCAGAACTACCTCTAAAACATTAGAAAATACATAGAGCTACGAAATCTATAGGAAAGATGTATTAACTCTTGGTGTGTTGCACAAACTTGCAACGCTATTGTCTAACCGCCACTATATAAAAATTATGTGTAGTTTTATTTGAATTGAGTGACGTTGAAAACTTTTAAAAAAGAGTTTTCTTGCTTGACCTTTTGTATACCTTATCAGTAAAACGTTTTTCTCTCATTTCTATTCTTTGTACCAAAGGATCCATAACATGTTCTGTATGGTTAAAGTGTATTATTATTAATTTTTTTGATAAAAGTTCTATTCAGAGAACCACGTTATTTATTGTTTAAGAATATTCAACCGTGACTTGCAAAAACCTGTGTTTTATTTTCTCATAAACAATAATAGTCCGTGCCCTTCAATGAAAACAATAGCCAAAAGGCGTTACACTTTCTTGAAGTAACAAACATGTAATTTTTTTTTTGAACGAGAACTGAATGACTAATGAGCAGCAACCAAACACAATTGAGCTGTTTCCATCAATGTTGTTAATTATACACTTCCCTCCTTTTTTGGAGGGGGAAAGGGAGGTACATTGTATTACATAAATCCGTACGACAACAAAGACGGATTGCTGTATTGCATGTTCATTATCCTGTTTAGAAATGTCTTTCCTCAAACCTAGAAGGAAGTAATTGTGTGATACCTGAGCTTGTAATTTAAAAACGCCCAGCATCTTCCAGTGGGAACTGGGAAGTATGTATGATAATTACATGTTAATTCATATACAGGGTGCTTCAAGAAATGTGAACACATATATGGAAGTTATGTAACTTTATGGAAAAACAGAACTGATAACACAATATATTGTTGTAACAAATACATTTTGTTGTTGTAGAATCTATACTTACTAAAAGCTGTTGTGAACCCGTTCTTGGAATCTTCTCTAGGGAGTATCCGAAGTCCTCAGGTATATTAATTAAGTATTGTGGCAATAATATTTGCAATATTCTGCGCACAATACTGTTTTACATTATTTTACCTCTCCCCACAACCAGGATTCACTTAGTGTCAGATCTGGAGAACGTACTGGCCATGTTAGAAACTTTTCTCTTTCAATCTCCATTTGAATTTCCTTTTAAGATGATTGCTTAAAGTCACACCATAGTATCCTGATTTACTGATTTCTAGCTACCATTTCTCCCTTGGGTGCAAGAATGTTTTTCAATTTTCTAGAAACTGTTACAAGCATCTAGACAAGCTATTTTCCTTCATAAGAAAGTACCTACACTCTGCAAATAAACAAATTAAATAATGGTTTTATAGACAGTACCAAAGCGCTCCCCGTAAAATATAAAATGTTCCTTTAAGATCTAATTCCCAAAAATAGAGTCAAGGTCATAGTTTTCCCTACTCTTTCAGACGATGATGAATCCAAAGTTGTATGAATCATCTCTGTCTGAGTTGTAGTTCCTGAGATCCAGGTGGGGATACAAACGGTCAGACAGGATAAATTGTATCGCTTCCCCGTATGTATGCGGATGCGCTAATAACGATAGCGTTCCGAAATTCTTATTTAAGATGCTCCACTCAGTTGCCCGTGGAGGAACACATTCTGTGTGTATTGCATAGCTGAATTCCAAGGGCTGCACAATAGTACTTTTCACTCTTCATAACACAAAGCAGTAAAGCTAATTTTCTATAAGTTTTAATAGTTTTTATTAATAGACTGAAGATGTACACAAGTTTGAGCCCTGTTGTCCGCCATTCTGCTCGAGGCGGTGCAGTTTTCGCTAGATGAATTCCAGAGTGGTATCACTTTCCTATCCTTTCCCCCCGAGAAAATCTCGACAAGGGACGTCATCCTTCATATTTATTCCATACTTTTTTGTGCAGCCCTTTAATGTGAAGTAAAATATATATAATGATGGATACCGTTTGTAATATATAATACAAATGTATATATTTGTGAGCTGAACCCAATCCTGCAACCTGTCTGAGGGATCATGTTAGGCGGCAGGGAAGGATAAAATAGCGACCAAGGTCTTTTACCAGGTATCAAACCTTGTGGGGGTCAGAGAAAAGTCTGAGAAACACTAGTCAGGATGGCCGGTATCAGAGTTCTTTCATTGTCTACCCAGTGCCGATGCGGAGTCAGCCGCCGTAGGGACTCGATGGGTGCAATATATGGACGGTCGCCATAACTGTTACATTATGAAAATATGTACATTTTTCTTTCTTTACTATTTTAATTCATGATGGAATGTGTGCAAACACAATTTTCTTTATTGCGTATTCATTCTCACGCATATTTTCATTATTTATTCTTTACTCGAAGTAAATAATAACATTTGTATGTGGTATTTCTAGAGCATGTGAGTTTTGTGGACAAACCAACTACGAACAACACGATAAATGAAAACGTGTTAAGTGAAGATTACTGCAGCAGAAGTGTGTTACTCAATTATATACTTTCAGTTGATTTGTGACGTCATCACTCATTGTAGAGAAGAAAACGTTAAACAAATCCATTAGTTACGTCCTCGATGAACTTTCCCAGGGATGTTACGAGAATAACCTTGATTCTTTGCATGTTTTCAACCTCAATTTGTTTGTTTTAAAACATATGATTTTTCTTTTCTTGCTCCGGTGTTTACTTTGCAGAAAGTGTTCTCACGAAGAATGCAAAGTCACTTTCCTTATTGCTATGCACGAAGAGTTGTATCTGAACTTAAGCTCTTTTACTTAGGTAAATGATGCTGCATTATTTCGTGTTGTGGTATCATTTCTTCAATGTCTTTCTAAATTGCATTCTGGAAGACAACACATTTCCTTTCACAGAGTTCAAAATGTCAAAGGAAAAAATACATGGAAATGAATACATTATAATTTGAGGTGACTCAAGCCTCTTTCAACGGGAAAAAACGCGCTTTTTTCCTTGAATATGAATTAAACAGTAAATATTTAATTATCAGGTAAAACGTTGGAACATGAAGTTGCCAGGTGCACGCCACCTACAGGAACTTCCAGAACATTAAAACTAAAAGAAAGAAAAAACTGATAACATGTAGTACAGTGTTGCCATAGAATAAAATTAAAGTTGGGAATTTGAAACAATGCAATTATTAAAACTTTGCACAAAAAATAAAATAAAAAATAAACTACGTTTATGGAGCTGTATAAAGTTTGTAGTATGCACATTTGTACTAGCCTATTGTTTATGTCGCCTTTCCTAAGATATAGGGGTGAAGTTGTGGAAGAAAGAAAACTGTGAGAGACATGGAATTGTAATTGGAACAAATAAAATTACAGGAAACGTAATAATCAGGAAAGAAAAACTATAACACATGGCTGGGAAATCATCATCATCATCATCATATTCAGCCGTTTTCTATCCACTGCTGGATGAAGACCTCCCCCTTTTCTTTCCACATATCTCGGTCTGCTGATATTCTCATCCATGTAGCTCCTGAAAAACGCTTGATTTCATCTACCCATCTTACATTTGGACGTCGTCTCGGTCGTTTCTTTTCTCTATGAATCCACTGTAGTACATTTGTAGTCCACCTTCCATCTGTTCGTCTAGCTATGTGACCGGCCCATCTCCACTTCATCTTCTTCGCACTCTTGATTACATCCTCTACCTTTGTTTGTGCGCGAATCCATTCATTCTCTTCCTGTCCCTCCTGGTTATTCCTAGTATGCACCTCTCCATTGCTCTTTGTGTGACTCTCAATCTTTGAGTCGTTTGCGCATTCAATGTCCAAGTTTCGCAGCCGTACATCATTACAGGTAAGACACATTGATTATAAACTTTACGCTTCATACACATTGGAAGTTTGCTTTTGAAAATAAAGTGTAGTCTTCCAAAAGAACTCCACGCCATTTTACATCTTCTATTTATTTCATCAGTCAACTTTGAATTCGATGTTTTAAGCTGGCCTAGGTAAACATACTCATCAACTATGCCTATTGTCTCTCC
>JAGDQP010035705.1:0-18002 GCA_022664845.1 Lepisma saccharinum
GTTGATTGTTTGTGGTTTTGCATTGGAAATTTCCTAGCGTATTAGATGTCATTGTTCAATATTCGTTAAGAGAGAACTCATTTTTTTTTTAACAAAGATGAACATCCCCACATCTTTCACTGTACTCTTATTACACTAAATTGAGGAGCAAACTTTCCAAATGGCGCATGTCAACTTTTTTTGCCAATTCTGTTTTTTTAATCATTTTTCATAGCAGTCATATGAACTGTATAGGGTACTATAATTTTTTTTTATAAACTGAAGGTATTCCAATGTTTTCGGAAATTAAAATACCGATTTGCATCAAAAGGGAACAAATTCGTTTCCCTTATATTCTGTAGTAGTATTGACATCATAAGGGAAGATATCCACGAACGTAGGCCAACGAGGTTGATTTTGGAGTGGTGGTGGTTCTTACCAGGCCTATTACAGTTATGCTACGATAATCATCATTCAGATCTTTCTACTAGGACAGATATACTAGGACCTGGGATTTTTATTAAGCAATTCAAATCATATTTTGAAGTTTTAGTTTTCACTAACAGTTCCAAGAAAAGCCTGGCGCCTTCCCACTAGAAGAGAAGACAGAAATCCGAAAACATGACAAAGAAGAATAAAACTCTCAATCGCTCAAGTTCTATTTAGCAAAAAACCTTAGACCTTTCTAAGATTGTTTAAGTTATGGTGACACGACAGTTACTATTTGCATGGGGATAGTTCCACTTCTTACACAGATTTTGAGTGTTGTTTTAGTACCAAACTCTTTCTTTAACTCTTCTGATCAACATACACCAGCATGAAAGTGCTTATGAAGCTGGTAAATAGTTTGAACGCCATATGTTCCATTTCAAAAATGCTTTGTCCATTTTATTAACTCTTCCTGTTTCATTGAAATAAAAAAGAACTTACTTCTTTGAATGTTGCTACTCAACACGTAATCCCATACCGAGCCGCCGTAGTTCAGTGGTAGTAGAGCGTTGGCGCAACATTCGGGAGGTCGTGGGTTCGATCCCAGCGACCGACCATCCTGACTGAAGTTTTTCCAGGATTTTTCCTCAGTCACATCAAATGCCATGGTGGCACCTCCAACATAGGCCAGGCCGACACTTTCCCTCCCCTTTCCCGACCAGATCCCTACATGCCTAAAGGCCATAAATAAAATTTAAATGCGTACCTAATACCTTATTTATCTTCTTTACCTTCTGTGGCGGAGAGATATAAACATGACATAAACGAGGGAACTGAATGGGCGTTGACAACATTGCAATGCGTGAATATTCATTTGTGGATCAATTCTTGACAGAAAATGACGTTCTAGTGTACCATATTGCATTTAAACTGGCTAGTAAATACAGCAGGTTGTTCTTATTTCATAACTATCTTTGTAACATTTCATAGCAACACATAACAAGTCTTATTGTAAGTTTGTTCTATATACGAAGTGAAAAGTGGAGTCTGCGGCGCCTGTAATAAGACATTGTAGTTGACTGGTTCACCAGACACTTTGGAAAGGGTTATTTCAATCTCTGGTATATGCAATAATGACAATTTTTTGACTCTACAGGAAGTTCAGAAGAGGATTCCGGGTTCATTGTAGGTACAAAAATTTGCAGATTGTGTTTCAAGTGTTAGTAATGCTACGTGCAACCTGATTTGTACTTATGGTTAGAAAGAAAGCAAAAATATATCTTAAATTAAACATTATGTTTCTCGCTTATTTAACAGATGTCAACAGAATCACCTGAGAAGAATTTGTTATGTGAAAATGCAAGCACGTTTGTTATTAACTAGTTTATTTCTGTCAATTAGGTTAAATAAAGGTTCAGCAAAAATGTATACATTAAGTACTTTACTTTAATGTTCAAAGTATATTCTTAGCTTATACAAAGATTCACAGAACCATTTTACGAGCCCACTGATTTTAATACAAACCTTGGCGTCATATGTAGCTGTCTAAATATTGCGATCTGTTGGTCTTTCTTGCAGGAATCACATGAGCTACGATCGGTAACAATCAAGAGCAGGGTTAATACTATCCTTCCTCATAATAAAACAAAATTTTAGAAATAATGAAATGTAAAAGCAATGAAACGGGATTTGCGTAGTTACTGAACGCGAAGAACTTAAATTTCTCGGCATGAATACTAGTTACATACCACGCCATGATCATGAATTTTAGCAGTTACGGCTTAATCCAAGGCATTTATTTACTATCGTCGGAACAAACCAAAATAAAAAAAAAATACTTCCCAGGTTCGGTGTTTTTTTTCTTTATTTGCTCAGCGACTGACCAAGGTAGGGTTGCCACTTATCCCGTATGATACGGGATGTCCCGTATTTTAGGTAAAAATTACGCGTCCGGTATCATGAGTGGATGTCCCGTATTTTGACTAGGAAATTCACAAACATATTTTCAACATATCAATAATTTTAATAAATAAACCGTGATAGGTTCTTTTCCAACTGTATACTCTGCAGACTGGCGAGCATACTCTGTCTACATCCCCAAGCCCCAACATGGCGACGCATAATATTCGTGTCTTCACTAGTTGATACTTATGCCATCTGTGGTTAGAAAATTGTAGTGTCAATTTTCCTCCCGTCCGTGCTTGGAGTGTGAGCAGAAGATTTTAAATTGTGTTGTCAGTCAATATAATATGTATCACTTTTATTCGTACAACATAACCCCAGGTATCATAATACCCTCCAAAATATATTAAAAGAAACATTTCTTCAAATACAGTAGTATTCAACAGGAATTCATGACGGATAGAAATATAGAACTATTCCGTAGCGCGATAGGAGCTGAGAATACAAATAAAAATTGTGTATACATATAAAAGCTTGCTGTTCATGTACCATGTACAATATGGTGCAACCAAACAAAATGGCAGTCCTAGTGTCGAGTGGAGTAACCCCTGGCTTGAATAACAACCTTACTCCAATTCTTCATTAATCAAAAAAGTCTTTGACATGATGCAAAGATTGCATGAGTTATAGTTTGGTATGTATATAACTCACCATTTTGAGATCTTCTTGGATATAATGTGCCTGCTGTCGTATAAGTTTGACTGTTACTTCCGCACACGCCTTCATAAACGCAGCCACAGAAGTTCAATTATATTCAAATCCGTCCATCGTGGAGTAGTATTCAACTGTTTTGGGACCTTTCAGATCTAACGTTTCTCGTTAAGAGCGGCAACCTGTTTAATATCGTTGCCAGTATGAAACGTATGAACAGCCGAAAAAATCATTTTCTGGTACTCTGCTTCATATTCTTCGCTGTAGACCAATTTGACCATTGTTCCGTCAATGAAATGTAGATTGTCAACACTTTTAGAGGACATACATCCCCCAAAGGAGCAGATAGAATAATCCGTATTCTATTGTAGGTAGTGTCTTCTTTACTTTGTCGTTTTCATTCTACTTTTTTCACGCCATTATTACATCATCAAATCCTTGGAAGTTAATCTTCGTTTCGTCTGACTAAATGACGCTATCTCAAATCTCCTGGTACATATCTTGGTGTACCTTGCCAAACTTCAGCCTCAATACATGATTCTTCCTATCAACAAATGGTCTTTTTATTGGTGTCCTTCTATGATAATGCAGACAAATGACCGTATCTATATAACGCACGACGCAAGGTTGAATTGGACGTTTCATTCTTAGAGCTGCATCTTCAACATTTGACACAGCTGAGGTGCACTGATCTTCGGGTTCAGTCTTACGTGTTCACCTAGAAACAGCTCTGTCTTATCATTAAGTACCTTTTTCTATACTTGTTTTTTTAACGGGATCTTTGTTGTTACATCATATTTAAAATTATTTACTATATATATATTGCACAGTGGGAAGTTTCTTGTTCGGCAATTTTGCTCAAACAATATTCACTTTTAATGCTAAATTCACAATTACCTTTTTGATAGCGGCACTCAGCTTCTCATTTTTGCCCATTTTGAACAATAGCCGCTTGCTGCAGAGGGATTAAGTACACACTGTCATTAGACTGATACCAAAATGAGTATACACTGTTCGTTTTACACGCGTAACTCATTTATTGATCACGATCGTACGAAGAAATGGTATATGTTTCTCATTCTTGACAGAAAGACATTACATTTCAAATGGCTTTGCAACTGATGAGGGTATAATCCTTCTGGAGTTCCTGCAACACATTTATCATTATTCGGGAACATTAACTCCTTTTTTTTTGTCCCTCTCAAGGTGGACACCTTATGCCAACATTGTACTTTGTACGAACAAATGTGGTACAGATGCTGTCGTAGTACAGGGGCTTACTATTTTCTTTCATTTTAGATTATTTCAGATTTGTCCCGTATTATTTCCTGTGTGTCCCGTAATTTATCCATCAAAAGGTGGTAACCCTAGACCAAGGGCATTTGGAGGTTAGGTAAGTCAGGTTCGTATTTTTTTTCCTTCTGCACAGCGACTAATCAAGCGTACTTGGAGGTTAGGTAAGTCAGGTTCGGCGATTTTGTTTTCTTCTACTTCTGCACAGTAACTAATCAAGCGCACTTCGAGGTTAGGTATGTCAATTTCGGTGGGTTTTTTTGGACAGCGACAGATAAAAACAGCGAAAAAAAACACTGCTCTACCCACATCCAGATGACAACAACTGTAACTCTACGCCAAATAGTTCCTTTCACCATCACATCTACAAAACTAGCTACAACAAGATTATTATTAATTTCCACTGCTACCCACATTGCACTTTTACTCGCATTTCATCACAAACCGAACTAAATTGCCTCAACTCATCCTGTAAATTTGTTACAATTGGTCCGGCGACAGTAAACTTAACCCAAACCCAATGTCTTGATAGTTAATCGAGTATCCTCTTCTTAACATTTGAAATACTAACCCCGTTACTAATTGTGTTATTTTGTCCTGTTCTTGAGCCAGGAATTATTCTTAACACCCTGTGTAAGAATGCTGGAAAACAAAACAAAATTTGAGTTTGGGAGTAAACTACCACGACCTCTTAGGATTAGTAAGTAATACCAGGTGACAAAACACATAATAATCATTGCTGAATTTGCAGCAATCTCGATAAAATATACGGATATAGGGTAAATATTATGTTATTTTCATAAATTATAATAATAAATGTAGGATCTTACCTAATTGAATGTCTGGTGTATTATAATTAAAAAGAAATAATCACTTAGTTATACTCGATGTCTCAACAATTTGTTGCTTATTACGCATTATAAGTAAAATAATATTAAAATAAATTTCAGAAGTGTCAGGGATTAATTGGATCTACTGTTTATTATTTGATCTGACTGCTATTTTGTTGACAGGAGAACAGTCTGGCGGTTTAATTTTAAGATATTCGTCCTCTTGCTGTTGTTTTCCAATTTCGACCTTTATTACGTTCCAAGCGGTTTTAGATTTGCATACCGCAGGGTTTATCTGTTTAGCATAAAGCATCCCTTTTAGCTTCTTTTATAACTTTTGAAAACCATTTTCTTATATAAATTCTATCGCTTAATATCGATATCACTGATAATTTTAAATATTAAATTCCATGCTCAGAAATTTTAATTTCTTACTGGAAATAATTACTCCTCTCGTGACCCATTGTTTTCATCTGAATTGATTATTTGTTCATGTTCGGTGTGGAAATAACTTACTTATAAATATTTCATTTGAATTTAAAATGGTATTCAGCAAGACCAAATCTTGGATATATACTTTCAACATACGTCATTTTAAAGTAATTTCTTAGGCATAAAAATGAATATAAGGAAAATGAAGAATTAATTACTCATACACTTGTTCATCTTCATTATCAATTCACTGGCTACCAGTCCCCCATAATGAGACATAGCTGTATTTGTTCATTACTGCTTACGACATGTGAGAACGGCAGAATGGATTTGTTTTCGTCAATCAGTATAGAATCTCACTTCCACGGTGAAGTGCAACATGTCTCATTATGTATTAACCTACTCGTGGTAGAGGGTATCACGCTTGCCAAAGGCGCTCTTTGTAGCTGGCTTTGGAAGCGATGATAATTTACTGTTCTGCCAATACAGTTCGTAGTTTCATCAGTCCATTTTTCTCAGGATTCTGTTTGTGAACGATTCGACCCTTCACCCGTAAGGAATGGTCAGTTCGATAACATTAGGTAAGCTGAATCAAAATCTCCTGTAGATTGTTAGGGGAAAGTCCGTTTATACTGTTAACCTTATAGATATAAGTCTTGCACAATTATGAACACCGGTGAAGACTAATTCAGCATTATTGGATGTGGTACACTATGGAGAACTGAAGTCTTGACGCTACATCTGGTTGGTTTCCATAGCAACGGCGGAGGCCAAGTCTTAAACAAACAGTAAGTTTGATGGCACAAAGGTAGAAAATCAGTTGTGGCTTTCAATATTTTTCGAACTGTTGATTATTTCGGAGACGAGCGGTAGGTAACGGTACGTAATTGACTCCTCCCACCTCCTTTTCTAGTTTCAGTCCTTGTGAAACAAAAAAAGCAACGTGTGTCTTTTTCATTGTAATGGTGACAATCTGGCACAAAACCATGAATTGTTGAATTACTGCTAAACACCAGTTTGGTTAGACTGTAAAAGGCGGGTTACCATGGTGACGTACCGGATCTGACGTAAGACTTTAGTTCCCCCATTGCATAACTGTTGAGATACACAATTTGTTATATGATTGCTCCTGTCGTTGATATTCAAAGAACTCAGGAATAGTTTTTGATAGTTATATTTACGAATCATATTATCCCCTACAGTAGATAAACATTCTGATTTATCGAATACATTTAGGTTCAGTATCACGATTGAATTAGTCTGCAATATGCATCGATTGTCACAAAAGTGTGCGTGTCCATTTACAAGAAATGCTTTACAATGAAAGTTATGTAAGTTCCAGTACTATGCACTTTTGTTGTCTCGTATTTATTTCATGGAGACTTTCTTAGACATAAACGAAGTAACCCTACAAAGAATTTTATATCACAATTGTACTATTCAAAATTTTTATTTTGCATTTTGTACCGAAAACACATTTTTTAAAAGTATTTTTGCATCAGAAATACAATCGTGTATGTTTTTAGCACTTTCTATAGAAAAAAAAGTTTACTGAGTATTTTGTCCAACGCTATTTGTAGATGACAATTTTATTTTTAAGTATATTTGCCTTCTTTTGGTGTGTTTGGTGATAATTTCTCCTACCTTTTCCACTTAAATTTACGCTTCGTCACACCGAATTATGTAGTATTAAAACTCTACAAGTATATTGCTATTATTCTAAGTAAGCGTTTAGGTTACATTACATTTATGTTCGATAGATGGCAGAGCAGAGCTGTCTCGTATTATCAGAACGGAAGCAATAAATATTAGCAAGGATATTGAAGGTTTGAAACGTAGTAGACAATCCTATTTTACCTCCAGCACCAGTTCAATTTTTAAGTCATCATCTGAACATATTATAACGAATTTCAACACTTAATAAGAACTCTTAGCATTGAAAAACAACACGTTAATGTCATATGAAATGCCATTTCGGGTTGATAGCACACTCGCTTGGGTTTACTATTTTTGTAAGGGGCACATGATAATTAA
The DNA here is from genome assembly GCA_022664845.1 of Lepisma saccharinum. Lineage (NCBI taxonomy): Eukaryota > Metazoa > Arthropoda > Insecta > Zygentoma > Lepismatidae > Lepisma > Lepisma saccharinum. The sequence continues at coordinate 7,611 of JAGDQP010035705.1, forward strand.
AGGACTGCCTCTGTAACAACTAGAATGTAAATATTCTCTGTAACGTTAAAAAGCTATTCTCTCATGAAGGATATTTGCACAGATTCAGATATATGTTGGTGGTCGTTCTGGAGTAGTATGTCTGAATGCATAGCAGTTTTTCAAATTGTTGATTTTGTAGAGTTTAAAACTAACGCTAAATTTTCTGGATCATAAATTTAGTAGCAATGGTGTAGTTATGAAATTAAATACGTACACTAACTTACGGTTTTCTTTTGCAAAAGTCCATGAAGCACTGTAATAAAGATTTATCAAACTTGTGCAGGACAGACAGCGCAAAAAATAATGTATACACTGTTTCCTAGAAAGCAAGTAAATATATTGTTAAAATGAAGTAATAACTTATATTGTTACTCTTGATTCAACAAACGAATTTTGTCAATTAATGTCACTGTACGTGCAATACAGTAAGAAAAAACATAAATAAACGAATCTGTAAATTATTATAATGAGGCAGTTTTGTTCCTCTTAAATTACTGGAAATGGTGAACCGATGGTGGTTGGTATTTTTATTTCAACTAATGGAGATGATAAAAATGGAGATGATGCAGTTTTAAGTGGGTTCTGAGCCACTTGTGCCCACACTAGGTACAGAACATTTTGATAACAAGGCAACAAGTGAAACACTCCACACAGTTCAGTTTAAGAGTTCAATGCAAGTGCTCTAAACACCAGCCTAATTTCAAAGTGCTGTAGTTTGAAAGATATTTGGAGAATTAAGACCGCTTCCAGTAGGTAATCATACACCTGGTCTTTATCATATTTCAATATCCTTTCGAATTGCATTATTCTCTCGTAACAGTGCAGTTGTCCGAGCCGACAAAATGGTAGAATTCGTTGAGAGAGCAGACATAATAAATGTTATAATTAAAACCTGTTTTTAGTTACTCATGTAAATGTATGTCTTTATTTCTTCTCCGAATATCTCTGTAAACCAAGACCTCTGTATGTGGTTCTATATGGTTCACCTGAGTAGACATCCGTCAACCAAGAAATAACACGTCAGTGGAAAGGGCTATTTAAAATTTTCTAAACCGTAGAACGCGTAAATCTTATGTGATGTTTTATCCCCAGAATATTTTACTCTGCTGATAACAAACAGATAGATTACCAGGACATTGTGCAACGTAAGCAAAAATGTTTTTGCCCTTTTTGGTAGTCAGAACAAGAAAGGTATACAGAAAATGCCATATACCGTTAGTACTCAAACTAATGCCCATCGACATTAAGCACCTTTTGCCAATGTTCCTGCAGCTGCGCAATGCAATATTCGGGCAGTTAGGTGGGGGTCTTGGAGGCAAAGAAGACCGTTAGTGCCTGTCGCAAGTCTGACTCATTGGCGAATGATATTCCATGAAGGTGGTTGTTCCGGGAATGAAAGAGAACATAATCCCTTGGCCCAAGAATCGGGGGATGGCACCGTGTCTCCAGCCAAATCTCCTCTATAGAATTCCTTGCTACCCTTACCCATTGGACCTGGAATTATTGGCAAGGAATAGTACACACTTGCGATTCACCAATGCTGGCTTCAGTGTCTGTTCCATATATTTCAACAGCTGCGAGTACAGATTCGCAGTGATGGTTTGACCCGGTGACAGCGTAGCGTACTACTTGGTGACCAGTCCTCCAGATCTGCATCTTTATAGAGGTGGTTTTGTGGTGTAAGACACAGGGTCCCGCGGTAACAACCAATGTCTGGCATGCTTGGGAGTCTCATACAGGACCCACTTTTCGTGATTGGTGAGAACTCGATCGAATATGGGTGCGTTCCCGTGTCGAGAAAGCAACGACAAACAGCTCAGCAAGCCAAATGCCGGCCAAGACGGCAAATGGTCGGAGATTTTGGTCGACCCAGCGTCGGGGATAGGCGGGACCCGGACTAGTAATCGGGAAATAGTTGGGGAAGGTCGGCGTGTAGCCATAAATGGCGTTTCGTCATCGGGCCATTTCCTGGCCACTGTTGATCCCTGACTTGTGGTCGGGAAAAAGACGACTACCCGTCCATTTCCTGATTGTCGAGGAAAGAGCGTGGCCCCGTCTATTCTTGATGATCGAGAAAAGAGCGGGGACCGGCCCATTTCCTAGTGACCGGGGCAAAGGGCCCAACTATTTCCTGATGGTCGGGAAATAAGCAAGGCCCGGCCCACTTCCTAGTGGTCGGGAAAATTTTGGAGGTCCGGCCATTTTTCGACCTTTTAATTCTGTAGCTCAAATGTTGGTATTCCGTTGCAAAAGAATTCTGCCCTCAGGTCTAGAATTCGAAAGGAGAACCTATTCGACGCATCCTAGCTCAGCTGGAGTGGTCTGATTGTGTTTTCTGTATCCATTTTGTATTTTTTAATTCACAATTATGAAATGAAATGTCGAAACTTAAAGATTTTAGATATAATCATCTTCCACTGGATGATGAGTATAAATGTATTATATTTGTGGTAAAAGATGAAAAGAGGAAACGGTCTTTACATTTGTTAAAAACAAAGGTACCTGTATGTCTGGTCAGGAATATGTCTATTCTAATTTATAATAATAATAATAATAATAATGCATTATCTAGATATTATTAAAACAAGTAGCATTATTCTTAAAAGATTACGATTACTGGCGTAATTTTTTTGATCTTGAATCTTTAGAACATAAACCAAGTCGCTGTAGCTCAGTGGCAGAGTGTTGGCGTAGCATTCGGGAGGTCGTGGGTTAGATCACAGGGTTCGACCATCCTGACTGAGGTTTTTCCAGGGTTTTCCTTAGTCGCTGCAGCCAAATGGCACCTTCAACATAGCCCCTGGTTGATACCTACCTTTCCCCTTCCCCATCCCGACCTAAGCCTTAGATGCCTAAATGTCATAAATAAAATTCATATTTAGAATAGAGACGGAAAACCATCGACAAAAAGCTTTTTGGAGAATAGGAAGCCTAATACTCTTATTTTTTCGAACATTTGTAATTTGCTGTTCCCTTGTACAGAACAAGGCATCATAAATTATTGACTGTTTCTGACAAAGATTTATTTTGACAAGCGTTTAATCAACTATTATGTAGAATAATTGTATTGCTATAAAACTTCTATATTTATCAACTTCTTGTTTATCTGCTATCTGTTTTCTACATGTATCTTGTATGACTTATTGCTATATTGGTACGGTGGTGTTCGTACCATTTTAATAAATATTACATTACATTATTATCATCACAGCAAATGGAGTGATATTTCACGTTATTAATGAACGGCTAACTAAAAATGTAAAGTGTCAAATGCATGTATACTAGGAAATATCGAGTTGTAGCTGATAATAATAGTACAATCACGATATTTTGATGATACCCTGAATCTAGAATTGCTGACAGTAATCCTGGTGCATCAATAGGAGTTTTATTTTAGTTTCATTTCCGGTATAATGCTATGACGATCTGTTTTCGAAAAATTCTGTGTAATGGAGAATAATCCTCCACGGCTCCGGGCTTAAATTCATTCTGTACTACATTCCATTTCAGATTTCCAGAATTATCTAATTCACGTACGGATTTGAACAGAAGCCTCTGTGGAGTAGTGGTTAAAGCAGCGCACAACGATACACTGAAATCGATCAGAAGATGCCATCGGTCGTTGAGAAGTGCAAAAAAATTGAACAGTAATTGAAGGCAAAATATGAAATAAAAGACAAGGTATAATCAAGATCAGTTGTTTCTACAACCATCCCGTTCATTAAAACGACAAATTTATCGCAGTGTGAATTGGCCAAAGTGGGGAGCGAGTGGTAAAGTTTGTCGGGCAGAACGGTGGGCGAATGACAACTACCCGACGACACGTCGGCATTTTCAAAACCCGACGCCGGTCTGCCCGTCGCCTGGCTTGCTGGGGGGGCTGTCACTTGTTGGTTCTTGTTGGCTTCCGACAGTGCGTGGGGTAAACGCCTGTTCAAGTTGTGTGGTGCCTTCCCCTACGCGATGCACGTGAAGTCTGATTGTTTCATCAGAAAATGGAATCGTTCGTCAAGATCACATATCCAGCCGGTTCAAAGTGAGAATACATAGATTTCGTCGATGAAGCATGGTCACGCAATAAATAAGTAAAAGGATTGATCAATGTTAGGGAGAAGCGATCACGAGGAGCTATTGTGTTGTATACTGAAACAGTGTGGCCAGTCATGCAAACAAGAAATTACTAAAGTAGCCGGCAAAAACACCGAAAAGTGAAGGAAGTTAAGAGCAAGATAAGTGAGTGGAAGTTTTAAAGAAGCTTCCTGAATGAGATATGCGAATGAGAAAGCGAGAAAATAATAATCGTATAAAGGTCATCAAGATCAGAGAAGTAACTAAAATGTCACAACACCTCACGTTGCGAGGGTGCAGGTGACCAGGGACCCTCAGTGCAGGCAATATATAAATATGAAAAGTGAGTAAATAGCAAACTAAACAAACACACAAGAGAAGTTGCCTCAAAATACGATTTTAAAACTTCCTCATAGTTAGTAAAAGAGGGGGGAAGGATTTTTATACCTGAACGGAAATTTTCAGTCTGGAGAGCTTCTCCGTTTTAGAAATGTGGCAACATTGTTCTGCACAGTTCATGTGTGGTTTATCAATGCACCAAGACTTTGCTAAAATAGCATGTGGTAGATGTTGCTAGAAGGGGCGTAGAACAAGGGCCCCAAAGTATTCCTCGCAGCGAAAACTAGTCTCGTTACTGATGAAGAACAAATGCGTCCCCAGTTGTAACAACTGTAATGATAAACATATCAAGGTAAAGCTTACAAAGAGTACAGTTTGATATTTCTTGTGTACGAAACTACTGTTCAACATAGGGCAAACTACGCTCAAATCATTTACGCCAGCGTAGCACACACGTGTGATTCAATTTGGTAAAATTCCGGAGGTTGCTTTCTGACCCATGATTTTACAGCAGATTTCATTTCATCCAAATCATCAAATCTGAAATCACGTATACTGTCCTTTATAGCCCCAAATAGGTACAAGTAAGAAGGGGTCAAATTAGGGTTGTAAGGTGGATGAGGCACCATGACCAACCCGTTTTCTCAATCAATTTGTTTGTGACAAATCACGTGCGTGTTGTTTTCATTATATTGATTTATGTTTATAGAATGAATGCCTTTATGTTCTTTCTTCTTCCTGATGGCCTCCTTCTGCTTCTGAACCGAAGTAAAGTAGGTGCTGTTGTTGACTGGCTAATTAATATATTAATGTATTAATATATTAAGATATTAATGAAAATGGAAATAAAAGATGTGTATTACTTGTAACAATTCTCAGAAAGGCATTAAGTCAAATTTGAGTGAAGAATCATTTAATAACAATAAAGAATACGCTTGCAACTAAAAACAAATTGGTCGGAACTTAGATACGACTGAACGTATTCAAATTGCTAACTTCTCAGAATGCACAGCTTCGTATTACAACCATTCGTTCTGGCATGAAGGGAACCTTCTGCAAGTTGAGAAACAACAGTTGAGAGAAAGGTCGTCGCTTACTAAGAATATTTGAGGTCAATCATTCAAACTGGTAAAAGGAGAAAGTAATTCGATGAACAATGATGTGTATTTTGTCAAAGACGACAGGTGGAATATAATGCAGTGAGTAGAGAAAGGATTTGTAAGAAGGAAACAAACACCTCTAAGTGTAGGAACGACACTAATGTCTTACCAACAAAAGAAACCACAAGATGACCTAGAAAACTTTCGTACTTGGATCTCTCAACGTCTTATGGTAGTGTGAAAAGGACAACTCAAGTTGCAAGCACTGTAATTGCTTAAGCAGAAAAGGACGAAGGTTTGCTTCTTCCAAATTTGGTCAAACGAGATGTAAGGCCAGAATGTGAGATAGACAATATAGAATTTGGAGGTGACAAAACGTCTTTTCATAGTGCAAATGCAATGATTGCATAGAAATAAGTTGGTGATAAGCCGTTACTGGAAGGATACTGAAAGCAGAAAAAATCAGTCATGTCGTCCATCAAATGTTAATGCCGATTGAGTTTTGCATATGATCTGAACTTGTTTCACAAATGTTGTTAGGCCTGAAAGTTTGCCTCAGAAACAACAATAAGTATGTAATTATTGGGAAAATATTGAAAGGAAGAACTCAACAAAAAGAACTTGAAAATATTCTACTGCACATTATCATGCCACAGATAGTACTACTAATCGAAATCTAAAAACCTTCGTGTTACGTGTGAGAACTAAGGCAGAGCTTATAGACCAACCTCTCTGAAAACTGATTAACTGCTTCAAATATAGCATTAAAGATGTTATCATTGTCTTTGACAACAAATGTGTATTGAACCACTATCTGCGACATGTGGTAGCTATGGATGACCTACAGCGGAGTCATTCTTTGGAGAAAGATGATCAACATATTATTCTGCATGCTGTGGACATAAAACAGATGGATGGAAAAACATATCTTCTGAATTTTTCCCTTGATACAGATGTGTTTGTATTACTAACTAGCTTATTTACTCTCTCTTGCCTTTAATGACCACGATGTTAAGAGCAGAAGACAAACTGAGTATCTATAAAAATTATCATAAAACCAAAGCAATCTGAAGCTTTAAATAGGTGGTACTGTTTCAAGGGATGTGATAATACTGGAAGGTTTGGTACAAAATGTTTGATATTCCAGTTGAAGACCTTTATGCAAAGCGATAACTATATTAAATACATCTTCCTTGAACAAAACCGAATCAGATACTTCAAGTTTTAATGAGGAAAGATGGAAAGGTCCGTCCACGCAAATGCAAAATAGAATCACTTCCAGAATTTCAGTGGACTATTTTTTCCATATTCGGCAAAACATTTACAGAACTTCCACCAACACTAACCACTTCAATGCCACAAACGGAATTTATTACCATTCCATTTCCGTTCTGATCATAATATAGATTATACTTCAACCAGTGGTACCACCTTCAACAGAGTTTCTTTAGATAGACAATAAAGGAGTACGTATTCCCAAGTATTGAAATTGTATTACTCCACCAGCACCAGAAGGCTGTAAGAAATTGTGCCTATTCAACTCGATGTAAGACAAGAGTTTACAGTTACAAAAGGATGCACGTGGACGTTACAGACTGATGTGATTATGACAACATATGTGGAAATAGAATTCAAAGCCTGAATATACATTTTAAAGTTAATGGCACTGAATAAAAAAAATATAAAATATATTCTTCTTATGATTTATGAACCATATTAATTGTGTGCCTCATATATACATTGTGTAATAAATGAAGTATTAACAAAATCACAGATTAATATTCAATAATATGGAAATTTTCTCTACTCATTTAAAAGCAATAAATCTTCATAATAAATAATTATGTTTGAGCATTCAACAATTTTTCTATGAGAAACGTAAACCGATCCTTTCAGAAATTATTATATAAATAAACTACAATTTGTAATCTATAATGATACCTTTATTTCGTTGCACAAAGTGTCTTATCTCTGAAAAGAGAAAAGTTCTTCTGAAGAGAGATCTCGACAGCAACTTTCGCTTCTTAATAATGCCTGTACGAACTAAAAGATGTATTTATCATTGCATTGCAAACACTTTCCATTCTAGCGCGGCCACCATTTTTAAACTTCCTTACCACCTCCTCCTCATCGAGTAACCCAGTAGACTGAAAGGTGCAGCTCAAAAACGGAAGTTGAATACCGCTCGAGTTCTGACAAGTAACGTCAGGAAAACAACTTCTTGCATAAATTACTAGAAAACGGTTATATTTAGACAATTTTGTAAAGAGACCAAAAGTATTCTGTACATAATAAAGAACAATTTTGGTTTGAAACATTTTTCTATATGGCTAACGGGTTACTAGCAACGGGCACTTTTCCAAATTGTATCAAACAGAAAATATACGAAAAATCAACTTTGTGCCTCAATAACTTGAAAACGGTTATGTTTAGACCATTTTGTAAAGAGACCAAAAGTATTCTGTACATCATACCTAACACTTTTTGTCTCAAACATTTTTTAATACGACTAACGATTTCAGAGTAAATAATATTTTTAAAGTGATTTTACGACTGCCCGCCATCTTGAACCTTTCTCTTCCCCCTTCGAAGAGAGGGATCTGCTGACTGAACAAGTCAAAAAATAATGTCAACCATGCAGGTAACCAAAATCAGTTAAAATTCATACTTGTTAAAACTTTTAAAGTAAATTGCACTTAACCCCTGACTACAACCATGAGACAGGAAAAACTTAACAAAATCATTTAAGTTAATATAACCTAAGTAAGTATGAAATTCCCTTAGACCAATGGTTCCAAATTAGTTAAAAACTATGGACCTCCTCTTATTTTCGAAGCTCTACAACGGACCCCATACTTTTTAAAAGTCACATTTAAAAGAATAGCACATTTATAAGGTTAAAAGTACAGGCTCATACTTCTTCATATTGTGGGAAAAAATATACCTCTTTTTATTCCTAACAATTCCTTCACTATCTGGTTCGATATTTCCCACCTTAACCTTAAATCACGTTCAAAATTATAGTACGGTGTTATTGTGTTACTGGATACTATGAAAACAATGTAACTATGATATAATCAGTTCTCAATGACTGTTAAGAAGGTATTATCAATATTTACTAGAGACCTCCACACCGTTACTCCAAACATACTAAGATTTGACTAGCTTAATGATCACTAAAGAGTTCGTGCAAGTTGAGACAGTTCCGGAAGTTCACCGCTAGAATGTTCGAAACAGTTCGCCTCCAGAGACAGAATTATAACTTACTACTTGAAACTCATAATTCACTGACAAGATTTGAACAGTAGCGATTCGTTGTTTTCATAAACTGTAGGAGCTGTCTTTCAAGTCCACGGTATCCTGATTGCCGTCCCTTTCATACTTCAACTGAAGTTCGTTAACAACACGGAATATGACCTCCTGGTATGTCAACTGGAAGCAAGGAAGTAGTGTATGCCTTCTCATTTGCTGCTTTTTTGTCCATATATTGGTTATTGCGTGAGCGCGCAGTCGTGCAAGTTATACAGGTGTTTGAGGAAGCAGACGAACAAAGAATATTGATTGCAAGAGAGAAAAGATATATATGAAAGAGGGCGTTCCAAATTTGACTAAAAGGTGGCAACTCATTAGTTTCCGCGACTAAATATTGCCATCTAATGTGAAAAAAGTTAATTACTAAATATATTTATTTGAACTGTAGCAAGTTCCTCAATTCTTATACGGACGAATCGCCTCTGCATTTGAACGACCCGATACCTCTTATAAGCAACCACATTTATCTGATGGTTGTAACTACTACGCCGCAAAACCCTGTGTTGAAGGGGGCAAGGGTCCAGAGGGCACTATAGGTAACATATAAACAGATGAAAATGGCAAAAGAAGTCTCTTCGAAGTTCGATTACAAAATCTTTCTCGGAGTTGGTACGAAGGAGCGAATTTTATGGCTGTACATGGGACAAGAAAGGAAAACTTCTGGACTGGCCTGCGTTAAAATAAATACAAAAACGAGCTGGGAATATGGACACTTAAATGTTAGTTAAAGGATTTCGTTGAAATGAAAAGTAGAATAAAAACTGTTTCTTTCTGAAATTGTAGTTTTTACTCCTATTCAAACCATGTATTATAATCTCGTCGACTTCCAAAACTGTTCCAAATGTAGGTATAGGGAGTATTTTGTGTGTGTATTTGTTTGTTTTCAGTCACTAGTGGCATATAGCAACATGTGTCAAAATGCCATTAAAAAATTCAGTTCGAATTCTAAGTTTTTGAGACTTTTTTTAGGACTCTCTTGCAGCCACAGGCTATGCGATCTGTCGTCACAAGTCTGTATTTTCCGCCACACCGAGGGAAGAAATTTGTGAAAGTCCTGGCCTAGAAATAATTCATCACGTCGACATTAGCCTGGTAGAATTGAGGAAGCCTCAGGAAAAAAAAACAATCACGGTAACCGGTCCCAGGACTGAACCATGAATAGCCCAATGGAAGGCACAATATGTATTTAAAGCCACAAACAGTGATTCTGCCAGCCCCCTCCTTTGTGGGGAGTGTCACCTACAAATTCTCAAGAACATCATCAAGTTTAACATTGTTACGGTAAACAAAATTAGAGAAACCGTGTAAAACTCCAGTTGCACCCTCCCAATTTTGACTTTACACCCCGAAATTGAAAATCTTAGCGGAATCCCTGATCACAAGGCCCCTAAAAGTTCTTTGTAGGAGAACCCCAAAATTTTAGTTACGCTACTGGATTTGCGATATTTTAGATATTTCTAATAACTGGCTTCAGGCTCTACGCGTCGCCTGTGGCAAGATGTTAATTCCTGGAAACCTAAAGCAGTTCTGAAAACCAGTAGTTCTGAGACAA
>JAGDQP010035706.1:0-19442 GCA_022664845.1 Lepisma saccharinum
CAACCAGTTGTTGAATCCCCCGCTGAAAGAAGTCACCGTTTTGGAGGAAAAGAACTGTGTCACTGTTCGTCGCACGGTATCTTCATTAAGCCGTGATTTCCTGGAAAGTTGGTTTTGCAGACCGCGAAATAGACAGTAGTCTGTTGGTGCAAGATCTGGTGAAAACGCCGGATGGGGGAGTTTCTCCCAGCCACAATCCTCGATCTTATCTTAGCACAGGTCCTTCTTGGCGTGTTTGGTGCGCGTTATCACCGTAGATGAGCACACCCTTGCAATTAACCAGAGCAAGACGTTTAGTCCGTTCAAGCTGCTGATAGTAGACATCTGCGTGGATGGTCGGCTTACGTGACAAGAGCTCAAAATGGATTATCCCACGGATATCCCACGAAACACTCAACATCACTTTGCAGTGGTGGAGATCCTGTTTTGGCACATTTCCTGCTCCCCCTTTATGTACCCACTGCCGTTTGCTTGTAATGCAATGCTAGTGTACCCTTTTTCCATCCCCTGTCACCGTTCTGTCCAGAAATGGCTCACGTCTGTAGATGTCAAGTAGATGTCAACTCACTGCTGCTTAAGTTGAGGCGTTAACGTATGGGGTACACATTTTCCGAGTTTCGACACGTATCCAAGGTCCTGCATATGACAATGAACGGTCGAATGGTGACATGGAGTTCGATGGCCTGTTCTTCGACAGTTTGCATTGGATTCGCAGGGCATCTTTGTCCAATTGCACATGTCTCCCTTCTCGTGGCTTATTGGTGTGGCTGGTGACTCCAGACCGAAACCTCTGGCGCTTTCGCGCATCCACAGTGCCATGACAATATACGACATTGATGTTTCGTGCCCCTGCGCTGGTTGAATGTCCATGGTGAAATTCATATATTAACATGCTGTGTGTGGTCCTCCGACACTGCCATGATCAACCAAAAGCCAGAGTTTCAAAACGTGGAGTATACCGTTCTCCTTTTACACCATTGCTTCACAATCAATTGCCCTATATGACTCAGCTATATCACGTGCCATCTATTTCACTATTCGCGCGTGAGATAGCGTCATTGCAGCGATCGTCGCACATACGACATTACTTATTGGATAAACCAATACTTTGTATTACCACTTATTTGAAACAAAGCTCTAATTGTGCAAGTGAAAGATGTTTGCATAATCACTCATATTGTGAAAATAAGTATTTATCTTTTGGTATTTTATATGTGATCAAGTATTTATTGTTTCAGTGACTTAAAAAAAGTTAATCGAGGAAAAGAAGAAAAGACGTCAGAAAAGCACTAGAAAAGAGAATTCAAGGAGAAAGGAATACTGCAGAAGGGTGCTGACTGCAGTTTCAGCGTTTCGTACTTGCCTCTAACTTACTAACAAGCAATGTATACTTTTGGGTAATGGGAAGAGAAATGTTAATGTTGAAAAGGAAAGTAAGAGACTTGCACACATGGGGTGGAATGGAGGAAGTAATGAGAGTCAACTGTGATTGCCTTTTCGCGAGTTCGACTTATTTATTGTCATCAGAGTGTTCTTGACTTCATCTACTCCACATCCCTGGTTGTCAACATCCGCAATATCCATAAAGTAGTGGATTTCGTTGACTTTGAACCACCTGGTGCTTGTTTGAACTATACTGATTTTCTGATTTATGTGGAATAGTTGTTGTGGAATATAGGAGATAGGAGGAGATAGAATATAGGATATAGGACCTTTTCCTTGTCGTTTAGAAGTAGTTTACGGCTGAACCATTCAGTGCAAAGACAGTGAACTAGCTCAGACTATTAAGAATGGGCAGAACAGTTTAAGAATGGTTGGTTCACGAACGAGACATCTTTAGTCAGAAATATTTCAAATAAAATTTAACGAACCGGAACGGTCCTTTGCCATTTCTGACGAGACGGAACAAGAAGGTTCCAGATATTCACGAACCGGAACAGCGTTCCGGTTTGCTTCCGTCCATTTCGAGCCCTGTTTTTAAATATGTTTTGTCCTAAGCGGGCTGTGTTTGTTACTTGTTCAACTTGATTTACTTGTATTATACGTGTATTATACTTGTGTGCACTTGTTCTTGCATCACTAACTACTGACAGCAGAGTTAAAATCACATCCATGCCCGAGGTGGGATTCAAAACCACGATCCTTAGATCTCCAGACTACCGCACTAGCGAGCACGACCACTTGGTTCGGCTTCAGAGTCGCTAAGGATCCTGAAAACAACAAAAGATATGGCCGTTGTAAATTTGTTTAAACGTTAATCAATTACTTTGATAGATGTATAAACATGGTGATAAATGATTAATAAACAAACAGGTTTGGAAAAACACGTTTTTAGACAAAAATAAAAAGTATGTTTAAAACGTGTTTTTAATGTTTTTCTTTGTTTTAAACACGTTCGTATAGACTGCAAAAAAGAGTTTTTAAAACGTTTTAAACATTTTCTTGAAAATAACAAATGGTAGGGGTTATGATATGTACTCCATCTAGCTTCTATAACGTTTCAAACGCGCTTGGTCTATTCATAAGCATTTACTAGAAATTGTGGGTTCTATTTGACTAAATTTGGTGAAATTTGCTATTTATTTAAATTCAATGACAAAGCTATTTATTATATAAAAGGTAAAAAGCAAAAGTATATCCTGTGAATTGCGCACGCGCCGTGCACGGCGCATGCGTGGTGTGGAGCTCTCGACCAACGGCACGAAGTGAGGTGGGGTGGTCAGTACCACGCTCGGCTGCCTTTACCTCCCAAAGTGCACAGGAATACCAAGAACACTGTCGTACTCAAGTTGATAGGAGGCTTCTATATCAGAGCGCCAGCCATGAGGACAATGAATGAAAATTTTCCAGGGTCCTGGCCGTGATTTGAATTACACTTGTTGAAATGTTCTCTCGTTCGGGCAACAAGACCTGCCATTTCCTTTTTACACAATCTACATTTGGCTTTTACGGTTATTTTTGGAAGGGTTAACTTTAATAAAGTGTGTCCAGATTAAATCCTTTTCCCTTCCTGTGCAACCCATTGAGTCTATAAACGAACAGCAATGAAGCAGAGTACATAGTGTTGTAAATAAAAGTTTTATCTTCTATGAGCTTTCTTGAAAGTTTTTTTTAGTTCATTTTCATGTTGTTCCTTTAATGCCTTTTTTTTTTCTTTTTCAAAGCAATTATTTAACGCTTCAGATAATCAATGTGATCAGCAGGATTGGATTTAAGCCTTCACACATTCACCCAAATTTACTTTTGCTTTATTTTCCTGCAGCCTTACGAGGCAAATGATGGGATTATTTATGCATTCATTGCCACATTCTATACTTCCCATATCTTCACCCTGACAAACATAAGGGAACTATAAGACGTATGAGCTGAAGTTATTTGGTATATTTTGTAATAAAATACTAATAAACCTCCAGGAAACTGAAGAAATATTTTGAATGATAGGAATTTAATTTCCTAGAGATAAATACAACTTCGAAGACATCTGTACAGTACACTGATAACTATGAATTCTTACCGAAATATGCTCTCGTCCCGTGTATACAATACGTTAATTTCTAATTACCGCATTATTCAAGGAAGATACCTATTTTTGATCATAATTGCCGTCCGCAAAAATCAATTATCTTTAGCTCAAAATCCGGGGAAATAACCTGCTTCTATTCAAGTGCTGAGATATATGTTTGCGTTTACTAGTACATTGTGTTTCACTATAAATGCTCGGTGGCATTGCTCTACCATGCTACGGGCTCCAAGCCTCGCCCCATATACTATGAAAATATATACAGAGACAGTGTAACAAAAGATATTTTATGTTATATGCATATTTCAAAAAAAGAGATGTATAAATACAGATGAATACTCTTATAAACAAGCAACTACATATAGGTTTCTTCTACTGAGTCTGTTCCAATAGGGCTCTGAGAAGTATTATTTCAAAGCATATCCGAATATCCCCCCCCCCAAAAAAAAACAGTATCCCAATAATCAAACTCATAATGTTTTCATTCAACAATGCAAGTTATGTAAAGCTCTCCTCCGTAGAGATTATGATAATTATATTGAATCTATTTCATTACAAGCTGTAACCAATCCTAAACGCTTTTGGTCTCTAATAAACTGCAGGCAACAAAATTCATTTCTACTATCTCTAGTTTCATACAGTGAACGTACTGCTTCATTCAACGAAAGGGTTGATTTATTTAATGACTGCTTCTATGACAATTTTAATGCTTGTTCATATCCTCCATTTTTTTCTGAGGTAAAGTCTAAAATTCTTCATTGCCTAGCAGATATAAACACAACCCCTGTGGAAGTTCATCGCCTTTTAATATCTCTAAAATCGCCCAGGACCCCTGGGCCTGACAAAATAAATTCCATATTTATGATTAAACTAGCCCAACCATTATCTGCACATCTCACCATTCTTTTCAATAGGTGCTTCTCGGAGGGTTATCTCCCGCACTCCTGGAAACAAGAAACATTACTCCGGTTTACAGAAAAGGTGATAAGTCATGTGTTAATTCATATAGACCTGTTTCCCTTCTTTCTGCCCTCGGTTTAATTTGTAAAAAATCATCATATACAGGATTCAAAATCATGTTCTCCCATTTCTTTCTCCCTCCCAGCATGGCTTTGTACCGAATGGATCCTGTGAAAACAACTTAGTTGTCCTACTGTATCACGCTACGGATGCCCTAGAAAACAGACATGAACTTGACGTCATATACCTAGATTTCTCCAAAGCATTTGAAACCGTCAATCACAAACTTCTTATACACATGCTTGCCTCCAGATTTAGTATTCATGGGCCCCTCCTTCAGCTTCTAACTTCATATTTGACTGGCAGAGAACAACGTGTTCTCTACCCTGGTAGCACATCCAAGTGGCTCCCAATGCTTTCAGGTGTCCCTCAAGGATGCCTCTACTGATGACTTATGTGAACAGATATATATTTCTTGCTCTGTACTTCTCTACGCTGATGACTGCAAAATGTTTAAGACCATTAAATTTACAGAAGATACTTTCTTACTTCAAGCCACTATAGACTCTGTTGAAATGTGGTGCAATAATTGGTTACTGAAAGTCAATCCTTGCAATACTGCTGCAATGCGTTTCTCACTCAAAACCCATCATAACACAAAATGTACGTACACATTATCCTCATCTATTATACCATGGGTAGACCTTTACAAAGACCTGGGTATCATATTTGATGAAAAATTCAATTTCACTCCTCATATTGAATTCGTAACTTCTAAAGTGCTCAAACTTCATGGACTTCTCTACAGGTTTATCGATATTAAAGATTTAAGAGCTCTTCGGTCATATTTTCTCACTTGTGTACTTCCTACTATTGAATACTGTTCATCTATCTGGTGAACCAACTTATCTAAATTCATCAAATCCAAAATTTCTTTATCCGCATTGTACACCACAGGGTACCCAACCCCCAACACAAATCTAACGTAGACATTTTGAATTCTCTTGACTTAAAGAACGTAGTCACACGAAGAAAACTAAATGACTTAAACTTTCTTTATAAAATTATGCAAGGCACACTCACGACCAACGACCTTCTTCCACTTTTTAACCTAAGAGTACCCAGACAAAATTCTCGTTCACAACATAATTTCTACCTCTCAAAACCTTGATTGTGTTCGGTCCAGCGATCTCTTGATACAGATTATCATATTTTTACAATACTCTTCATTTGCCACCAGACTTCTCTCTTAGTAAAAGTAAATTTCTAAAGGCTTGTTATATGAATCTGCAATGATAAAAAACAACAACTTATATTTCTTATTGTATAATTATTGTTATTATTATTTTTATTGTTATATCACATTGTTATAAAAACGGTGTAAAATGGCGTTTGCTGTATCCGTGCTAACTTCTAATAAATAAAAATCAATAAAACATCATAGCGAAGGCATGTCTCGCGGCTCTCCACGCGCTTTTTTGAAAGTATAGGAATAGTTATCGACACGTAACAGTATGGGGGCCATTTGAAAAATTGTACTTTAAAATTGGGTGGCAAGGCTGACACTTGGATGCTTGGGTATAGGGAACAACCACAGTATGTTCCGATTGTGTCGAATATGTGTACTCAGCGCTTGGTAAGGATAGTAGGGTGATTTACTATATTACGTACCATTTGCATATCAAATTTTAAAAAAATAAATTGAAAAACACCCCTTCCATTAATCAATGTCACCGCCTCCACGTTGCCCACAAAAATTACGTACGAATCCCCGCCCTCCAATTAATCAATGTCACCGGCCCCACATTGCACACACAAATATATTCCAAGATAGGGAATTAACATTGACACACACAAACGTATAGCATGGTATTTCCTTCACCACCCCTTGTTGCTTTCACAATTATGCTACGAGTAATCTTAAACAAACATTCTGTTGAGAAACTGACTCCCTTATTAGGAATTAATTGAAAACAGACTTTGCGCACACACATACATTACCATATATATTCAATATAAAATGTTTTAAGTAATTAATTTGACTTGAGAAGAAAAAAACGGGGAGGGGAGACTTGCGCAGAGAGTGTTTGCGACGATGATAGTTGGGAGAGAACGAGTGTGTTTATACGTTGTTTGTGTAGGTATAGAGCATTGCGTTACAGTATTTGATATTGTTAACATCGCTGATCATGAACGCTACAGAAGCTACCGCATGCAGGTATACTGCACGTTGGGTGGACAAAGATTGTATTTGGTCCATCATTGAGGTTTGGAAACCGATAGAGAGTATTTTGTGCCGGGGGTGCTTTGAGAACGCATCTAAATGTGAGGACCATGAATGTAATGGACATTTGACTCGTTTTATATACCCAGATGTGTTTCCAGAAGAGGCTCGAACCAGCTATACTTTGCGCCAGCCAGAAACCAGTGACGCGTTATTTAAAATCTACATGAAAACGAACCCTGGTGCCGGTGCTGACTTAAAAGAAAGGATGGATTGGGGGAATTCAACACCTGATGAAAACAATGTTGTGGAAATTACTGGACATGTTTCCAGAAAATCACCATACCGCACATAAACTCTACTAAGAAACAGTGTTTGTGAAGTGACATTGAACTGTGTATTTACTGGAACTCTGTAGTGAACATTCCCAATTTACTGGAACTATGTATTGGGCATTGTGTTTACTGAAACTGTGTACGAAACTATCTAGTAGAACTGTGTTTTATTTACTGGCTTGTGGTTATTATGGCTCAGTGTGCATCCTGTATTGGTGAATATATTTTGTACAAGTGTGTGTTGAACACTGTAAGTACTTTATTTACAAAAAAATCCTATTGAATACACTGAGTGTAATTCACATCAACCCCATAATTGAATGTACGTTTTGAATACAGGATCTGTTATTGCAAACCACATTCAAAGTCATTGGAACTGTCCAAAACTTTTTAAAGGCTATTATAAACTTTTTGTACATCAGGGTCATTCACACATTTTGAAAACTATCCTGTTTAATGTTATTTCTCAATTTATTCAAGACCCTGAATGCATTGCACAAGTGATACCCTTAATTGTGAAACAAAACCAAAGTTTGAATCGTTCACGCGTACTTAGTACCAAACAGTACATCATTGATTTTCAAGGGTTTAAGATTTCTCCTAAGGAATACATTATCAGAGAATTTTGTTTAGTTGCATGTGATGCCACCTTGTTATTTCATTGTGTTTTGAAATTACCTTGCGAACGTTCTGATTTAGCTGCTGCATATAAAATACAAGTGCATTGGTTCACACATCATTTGCATCGATTAGACTGGAATGCGTCGAATGGATATATTGTATCCCACATTCGCCATGTTATGTCGCAACTATGTGATATGGGATCCATATTTTGTTGTAAGGGTCATGAAAAGATGGTGTTGCTAAAAGTATTTCAATCGAAAAATATTGTAAGTTTAGAAGTTCAAGGATGTCCTTCCTTACGCACATTGAATTTCAAAGTGGACATTTTAAAATATACATATCATGAACCGCTGAAGAGTATGCATGTGCTTTACGGATTTGCATACAGTTACAATACTGGCTAAAACTTCAAACATCAAAAGTCGTCCACGGAATATCCATAATGAAATTGTAACTTAGAAAGATAATAAATCTATTGTACGAGAATGTGTATTTTTATTTCATGAAATGAAATCCGAATGATTTAGAGGTAAAAGGTTTTTATTACATCTAAACTAATCTACTACATAGGTCATACATTTTTTGATAAAAAAAGTAATCAAGTTACACTTGATAATATTTAAAACTATTAAAATTTTTTCTTTGCTTTCAAGATTTTCTTAACCAAGTTCAGTTCCAGCTAGTCATTTCGTTGTAAGTTGATTTTTGAAAATTTGCAAAGATATTTACTTTTTTAAATTTATACTAAATATATATGATACAGAACAAACCACACAAAACGGAATTGTCTGCTTGGTATTGAACTTTATTTACATGATACATTGAAGAATTGCGTTGAAGAACTTGCACTATAGGTTTCTGCGGATTAATTTTATAGTTGTGCATGGACAGCTGCTCATAATTATACATTTAGCAAGGAACACAAAAATATTAAACATTTTTATAAATAAATAAATTTATAAATAGACAGGATCGTGTTAATCTCATTGAAGCCAATTTACTTGTGTAAGCAATTTACTTCCTTACACAAATGACCTCTATATAGCAACATGTTGAAACTGCACCGATACGCCAGTCCCAGCAACGATCAAAAATCGAATCCGGGCACCCAGTTGCATGCCAGGTGACCGATATCCTATCATTAAATTATTGTCCCAACGACTCTGCATATTTGATATTGCTCTGACCTCAGCTGAACCATTCAATCATTGCTCATATACAATGGCAAGTCACTCTCCGCTATGTGAAGATTTTAATTGAGGAACACTTCTGGAATTTCAGGTGAAAGGAATATCCAATATGTAAGAGAATTTGGTTGTTGCGGTGACAGTTCAATGGCAAATAACTGCTGACATCCAACGTGTAACTTTAGGACCCGACTTCCATTCCCGGTCGCTCCAATGCCTTCTTTTCTTTCTGCATTTTTATTAACCAAATGTTTACAAAATCTGTATTGAAACAGAATGTGAATGCTCAGATTATAAAAAAGGTAAAGTTATCCCCTGTGTTATACGCACGCACCGTGAACGGCGCATGGGGGATGTGGAAGTAGCGCTCCACATATTTTCGACCTACGGTACCGTACCAAGTGAGGTGGGGTGATCAGTCCCATCCTCGACGGCTTTTACCTTGCCAAAGTGCCCAGGAGTACCAAGGATACTCTGGTACTCAATTTGATAGGAGACTGAGTTCACCTCAGAGCGCCAGGCAAGGGAACGCTGGGAGAAAAGCCTCCAGTGTCCTGGTCGGGAATTGAACCCCGGTCGCCCGGGCCCGATTCGTAGTCAGACACGCTAACGCCTGAGCCACAGTATGCTTAACGGGGATGCGGCGTTGGACCAACACTTCGTACGACCAACAGCCTCTCAAGCAGCAAGAACCGGCGTACGACCAACACCCCATGGCAAAAACCTGTGTTGGTCGAACTCCGTGTTGGTTCAACGCCGTGTTGGTCCAACGCAATGTCGGTTCTACGCAGGTGCCCAAAAAATAATTTAAGATGATTTTTTTTATTATGGTTTTATATATCTAGGGCGTTGTCAATTTTATTGTTGGTCCAATGCCGTGTTGGTTCAACGCCGTGTTGGTCCTACGCATGTAATCCTGCTTAACACACCAGACATAATCATGATTTTTTTTCCTCAGTCACACAGGCAAATGCTTGGAATGGTACCTTTCAATTAGGTCATGGCCGACTCCCCGTACCATCCTTTTCCCTACCCTGTACAGGACTAAGTCGAAGATGACATGCAAAAGGCCATAAATAACAATTCATATTCAACAAATGGCCAGTAGCAAATGTCAACTTCCTGGCTTACGAACTTCACTTTCTGACGGTTCTCAACTTGTAGAATTATGCAATTACTGGAACTGAACAAAAATGAAAACATTAATTTTGTAATATCTCATAATAACAGATAAAAAATTACGAACTCTTAATAAGTATAATTCTTTTGCTAGTATGGTCAGTGGGTGACAAATTACTCGAGAATCAGGAAGCAATTCCCCCTTTTCATTTTACGCTTTTCATTGAGCAATTTCTGTATCCTATTTTCACTAGTCGAATGGTCGGAAAAAGTGGGAGGGCAACTGCCCCCTTGTTGCCGCCCATGATCAAGAGTTTGCTGCCACCATTTCGTCAGTTCTTATTTTGGTAGAAATGGGTATTTTGAGTGAATGGGAATTCCAAACCCTAATTGACAATTTCATAAATGATTAAAATGTGGTGTAAGTCGTAGGATCAACTTACACGTGTTAGTTTATATCTTCGGGATTCAGCCAACATAATTCTAACACTCTACAGTGTTTTCTTTTAACTGCAAATATAAAGCAGTCAGTTCTACCCTTGGAAAAATTAGATTAGATTTTATTTTAATTCCTCCATGGTACTACCCTGGAATTTTGACAAAGGACCCCGTGTTCAAATCTTTTAGATTCCTGTTTTTTTTTTGTTTTTTTTTGTTCCCAACCTTCTGTATGATGAATGCCTTTTATTAGCCAAATTACTGAAAATCTCCAGGTTACTTAGCTTTTCTCAGGAATGTTTCGGAAAATCTTTAACAGGGTACGTTCATTTATTTCTATAAATCTGGTAGAAAGTTTCGACTCAAATATATATTTTTTTCATTTTTTAACGTAACAATTATTCAGTCAATTTAAATATAAATTATAAACAGCAAAACGTAAATATTACGTAGGGCCTATACCAATTTCGCAATTTGTGTAATAACATAGATCCGTTTCCATAATATAAATATTTTCATGTATCTCACTTTTTGGTATTCTATATATCCTAACTAAAGCTTTATATTACTTTAAAATCATAATGTTTTTCTCTCTATTTAAGAACATTTTTTCTAATCTAAACCCCAAATTAACTATATAACAAACTATGTTAATATCATATTACTATTCTTGTTCTCGCACTGATATAGGAAAACCTGCTTTCCCATTTCAAACAAGTCAAGAGACCGAGACTAACGTGTTGAGACTAGAGACCGAGACGAGATTGATGTTTACAATCGACACCGAGACCAAGACCAAGATCGGAATTTTCAGATCGAGACGAGCACCAAGAACAAGACTGTCCTAAAAATTTCGAGACGAGAACGAGACTGATACCAGTTTCGTCTCGTCTCGCCTCGATACTATCCCTGCTTAAAATCCTATCTAAAGTACATAACATGCGATTCTGCAAGTAAATTTGTTACCTTTCTTCGCATATATTGACTACATGGAGTTGGAAACAGTCTGTTCCTAGTAACAATCAGCAAAATACTCACAAATTTGATCTAACAAACTTGCTTTTCTCGACACATATCCAGGAAATTACAATTCAAAGAATGCTTTTTGCTTAAAACGAGGTCTAAATACTAACCGCACGCTTTTTGTACACACTACTTTCACCTTTGGAGCATTATGTTAGGTTGCTTTCTGATTAAAACCTATGTGAAGACGTACCGGACACTTCCTGAACACAATATTTATGCCTCTGGTGTGCTATCCACGAAAATACTAATATTAGGACAGTTTCTGGTTAAAACGGGAGTATCGACATGCTGAATACTTCTTGTCCACGTAAATTAGATATCTGAAACATTAACTATTCACAAAAATGCTGATAGACTAATTTCTGCTTAAAAAGGGGCCTCAAGACATGCAGTATACTTTTGGTACACTTATGTACAAATCTGGAACACGAAACTATACTTGTTTTGCTCTCTCGCAGCTTAACTCCCCATAGTAATCTTTCGGGACATTGGATGCAGCATAAGTGAATGTATTTCAATTTCTAAGCATACGATTTTTTCAAATTCTTTGTGAAGCACAGTCTCTAATCCCCTCTCTGCGGCTAACCTCTCATCATCTGTTCTCAAACACCATAAGTGCAGTTAAAAATGACTAAGTTTTGGATGTGCTTCTATATGCTTAAATTTGCATGGGAAATGACTGCATTTTCAAGTAGAGTTATCTCTCCTTCATGACATAGAATTTTTGTTTAATTCTTGTGGAACACATTCTGATATCCCCTCTTTGCTATGTCATGAAGGAGAGATAACTATACTTGAATTCATTTTAAAACGTAATAATTTTATATGTAAAATTAAGCATATAGAAGCATACCCCAAATTTAGTAATTTTTTCCGCACTTCTGGTGCTTGAGAACAGATGATGAGAGGTTGTCCGCAGAGAGGGGATTAGAGATTGTGTTTCACAAAAAAATGGGGAAAATAGTATGCTTAGAAATTGAAATATATTCATTTATGCTGCATCTAATTTCCCGTTAGATTACTATGGCGAGTTATCGGTTGTTTGCGCCTGGTCGAATATGGTGCTAGAAACAGCCCGGTATTCTATTACTACGAAATGTAACTACTGAAAGGGAAAATATAGCTAATGGGATAGCTTACATGTGCTCGAACTACTTGTGTCCCTAAGTGGAAATATTCGTCCTGAACCAAAGTTTCGTCGTAAGGGTTTTAAATCAAATTCAAATACCAAGTTGAAAATAGTGAGATGAAACTTTAAAAAATTCCAGTGCCGTCGTAAATCACATTCTACGATGATGCCAAGGTTTTATGTATTTTCTAAGAGTGTCCCACCTTTCATATTTGGGTTTTACATGTACAGTGTACACCGATATAAATAGTATTCTTTTCTTAACGAGAATTAATTTGTTTTGCCATTTCAAGAACATACCCTAACCTAGAACGAAGAGAAAACAAGCACTTCCCTTGCCTTGGTACTGAGCAATGTTCAACTGAATGGACAAGAGAATAAATAGAAAGACAAATTTGACATCGTGTTAATTAAACAACTTCTTAGCATTAAATTTACAATGAGTCGGGTGTTTTTTGCTAGGGGATCCAGGTATTCTTCCAGATCCTCGTTAATGGGGTGTTCTTCCATAAATCGTGGAGCACACACCCCAACTTTAAGATTTTACGTTTAGGAATCGATATAAACCCTGCAAAATTCTACTTACACACTCCTAAATTTGCCTTTACACCCCCCAAACTGAACATCCTGGCGGAAACCCTTGTACTATGTACGACTTTCATACTACGTTGCAGGATATAAATAGGAGAAAAGATTAGGAATGGTTTTGTTATACAAGGAACGTTATTTTTTTTTACTCTGATGGTTATCCAAAACATCAGAATGTCAAGTTAGCTTTTAATTCATGAACGGTTTCTATCGATTTTTGCCCGTAACAATTTTAAATTTGGTTGTTTTCTTGAGAATTTGTGGGAGGTCTGGCGGAATCACTGATTGGTGGGGATAGAATAAAAGAATACCTGATTTGAACTATTCACATATAAGGGATAGAAATATTAAGAAAGAGAAAATCGAAAGAGTCGAGCAGTTGAAGTATTTATTTCTGGACCACTTTAAATGGACTGACATATATACAAAAATCAGTGCTGAAACAGGTTCATTTTGGTGTCCCTACCTGGCCCGGTCCGATAATTGGACCGAATAATTCGGTCTGGGAAATATAATTAACTGGGAATTTCGTTGTCCTATTTTTTCGTGCTCTGGGAGTAACATCCCTGAAAGAAACACTTTTCAAAGGCAAAGAAAGAACTAAAAATTCTGCTTTCTCCTCCGGGATACCCCGTCTGAATCGGGTCAAGCCGGGTTCGAAGCTTGGACCCGTGTCGTACCCCAGAACAGATTGACTCCTTCATCTTTGCAAACAAATTCATTTTAACTTTATCATTATTCCATATTTTCTCCTTATATGAAGACTACAGGGAAAGAAGGGAATATGTGCATTTTTTGAAAATAAATAAGGTTACACTCATAAACAAGTACATGGTAAAAAAAAATAGCTATGTTAAATCAACACAACACACAGTGTTGATTTCGGTGCTGGGGAAAAAGTCAACTTCTGCATGATTTGAATATGGGTTGTTGAGTTAGAAGTCCAGTAACTTACCATCGGGCTAAATCACCAGACAAAAAAAAAAGCACTTGATTGAAACAGTATAGAGTCTAGAAAATGTTGCTGAACCCCAAACACAAACAAAGTTACGCTCATGACCTATGCCATGATTTAATCACTTTTCAATTTGTGAATTAGGAATCAGAATTCCCATTTATTGAAAATATGTTCCCTTTCTATGAAAGCAAGCGCAGCATTTGACATGCTGTTACAATAAGAAAGCCGTAATGCTGGTCAAGTGTTTTCATAGAAATATAACATTCTCAATGGGAATTCTACTTCCCAATTGACAAATAGAAAGTTATTAAACGATGGGATAAGTCGTGCAAGTAACTTAGTTTGTTTCGGGGTTTCAGCAACATATATTTGATCCACTACACTGTTTGAATCTATAGTGTAGTCGTTTAATTCAAATGTTGTTCAATAAATATCGTTTTCATCTACTGCTTTTTCTGTCTGACAATTTAGACAAGTAGGTAAGATGCTAACTCATCAACCCATTTCAAATCTCACGGCAGCCATAACTTTTTCTCCCAGTACGGTACCGAAATCAACACCGTGTATCGTGTTGTTTAACACACAAAAAGAGATAGTCACGTTGGGACACCGCATTGTGATGAATTAACACAGTTATTTTTTACTATGTACTACACAATGACAGCTAACATCTCAAAAAGTATCAATCCAACGGTCAATAATCCACAATTTAAAGTTTTTTTAAGAACATAAAATACATGGAAGTAAATGCAATGCTCGAAATGGAAATTTAGAAGTGACGTTATACTTCCGAAGCGATGACGTCAGTTATACCTTTTAAGGTCGTGTTTTGTTTTCAAAAAAATGCCGGTATAAGAACCGTCCCATTTCGAACATTCGGGAATTAGACTTTAAATTTGGTTTTACGAGAATTCACCTTTCATGCATATGGCCTCTTTTTTCCTGTACTCTTCATATAAGACACCGAAGATCTCAAACCTAATCCGTCTATTTTTTTCACTAGGTGTAGATTGAATTTGCTGTTTCTTTCCTTTTATTTCCGCTTTCTTTTGCTGTAAACTGTTTTCTTTTGAGTTGGGTTGTACGAAAGAAAATATAGATTTTCAACTTCGAGGTGAATTATTTCGTTTGCCATTTCAACCTAGTCAGTGCGAATTTAATTCGTATGCTGTTATAATGAGAATTTCTACCGATAGAGGGTACCGCGATCGTTGTTGTGTATTTGTTTTCGCGAGAAGTATGAAATACAAGTGTTACGTTGAAATTGTTGCAGATAATTTGGTTTAAAATTTTACGTTAATATTTCAAGTGCTAAAGTGGTTTTAAGCAATACATTTCCTTCTCTGTGTAAATTTGGTAAAGTTCTCTTTAGTAACTTAGCGTTGAGTTTACGAAGTGCAATGGAAGCAAATCCGTCTTCTATTTACATGGATGGTTTGTTCCTGTGTTCGAAGAAAATAACCGAAGATTTATTGAAAAGCAGCTTCACAGTTTTTCATGAACAATGGGTTGAGTTATTGCAAAGCAAAAATTGTATGGGAAGTAGTCACTTCCAAATCTATAAGAAATTAAAAGGACAAGGCTTTCGGAGATGGATTAATAGGTGAAACCCTCATAGGTTAAATTGATGCCCATTTAAAAGTAAGTTGGACCTTGGTTACAGCAATTCGATGGTATTTAGAAAACTACCTCAAATAT
Organism: Lepisma saccharinum; assembly: GCA_022664845.1. NCBI lineage: Eukaryota > Metazoa > Arthropoda > Insecta > Zygentoma > Lepismatidae > Lepisma > Lepisma saccharinum. The sequence goes on from JAGDQP010035706.1 coordinate 15,807, forward strand.
ATAACATATAAGTATAACACTGAACGAGGGCGAAGCGTGTTAAGAAAATTATTTTTTAAGATCGGGAATTTTTATACGGGTTCCGCAGATCCGATCTAGAAATTATAAAAATTAGCATTTACATAGAAATGGTGAAGTTAATAAACTGTGGGGCGGAAAAAAGTAAATGGTATTGTTAGATCGAAGGAAAGAACAGTTGATAGTTGCGGATAAGTTGAGCCATGATGTAGAGGATGAGTGGGAGCAGTGTTGCTACTTAATGGAATTATCGTCAAAATTGATGATTTCAACTTAACCGACGAGAAAAACGGAAATTTATTCTGATATTTCTCGTAATTAAAATTTTATATATATTCTGTACTTTTGATTTGTAAATGACACTACCGGCAATCGACTCAATTCCTATTCCATAGATAAATTACTTCCTTGTAAATCTGTGGAAATTTAAAGTCACGTGAGACGTTTCCACGTTCAAAGGTTCGATGGGATTTCCTTTCTAATGTATCTTTGTCTTGTAGGTGGGTGGAACTGTATCCCAGTACATCTTAGCACCGTAGTAGTTTAAATTTTCTTTTCCATATAAAGATATCATATAGGTTTGTATTCTTTTATAATTTTTTACTCATTTTAGGGCATTCATCGTACGGGGGAAAATATGTGTTGGCAATACTGGTGGGCACAAAAGAAACTACGTAACGGAAAGCAAGGAGAAATAACGAAAGCGTGGCCGCGAGTTGTAATGTGCGAAGAAAATTGACATTGAGTGGTATGAAAATAAACCCGAAGCTGGCCACTAACCCACTGTCGCTGACTCTGCATTACTGCGTGTTTTTGTGTACAATTCGGCAATTTGGCGTGAAGAAAACAGCTTGCCACCTCTTTATGGACACAATGATGTACTGTACTACTTTACAGTGCAGTAGTACATTGAATAGTCAATATGTCGCCCTCATAATATGTGAAATTAGTAAGATGTCTTACTAAATCCTCGAAGTAAAACTAAGAAAGCGGATCTTCGGTTGAGATGCTGGTACAGAAGTAAAAAAGCATAGGAACTGGTACATTATCGCCGACACAGTAACTAATAAGTTTTTTTTTTTATTTTTTTCGAAAATGAACAAAATATTGTCGGATAGGGTATAAACTGTACGGCTGTTCCGTTGAAATCTTTAATATTCTTAACCAGTTGTTAATGTTGATTGACCGCTATTGTATTGTATATTTTGTTTTTATCTGCATATTTCAGTTTCCAACACCACTGGTGTCACTTTTTCTCAAATCGAAATCCGGCCAAAATATTACCGAAAAAATAATTCATAGAAATACTGAGGTTGCATAACTTAGACACACATTTTTCCTGTCAGTCGTGGGAGCTTTATCGTAAAGATGTAACCCATCTACGTCGGAAGAAAAGGAGGCTGAAAATAAATGACTTCGTGCTTGAAGACCCGTTTTGGAAGCATGCAACAAAAGGGGGGAGGGGAAATGACACTGACCAATATTATGCGCTCTACACAACTGTTTTTCAAAAGATAATTCTCTCTGGCATTTCGATACGCACAGCCTGACAGGTAGCAACAGAAAACCTGTTACAGAAACAACACCAATAATTAATTCATAAAATACGCCGTCCAGTTGATTGAGAGTCGGATATGGTGGCACGCGGAGGGATACTAATGGCGTCACAATCAGATGGCATTTTATTTTAGCTTTCTCCGTTTTCACTGGTTACAAGATCAGCTACAATGGGTTAGGTTAGGTTAGAAATGTCAGGTTTATTTAACCTTTTGTTTTATACACGCGTGTTTTGAAATTTTACACAGTCGAGAGAACCAGTTACTCCCAATCCTCCTCCATGGCGGAAGCTCATATAGTCCCACGTACATCGACGTCTTTCACCCTTATTGCGCTGTTTCATTATTCCAAAACTTTTTGTAATTTGCCTTGGAACACTCCTAAACTCTTCCTTAGATTATCTTTCTCCTGTAAATTTTACTTTCTATGGAGTAGATTAGGAGTATCGTACGAAAAGAAGTCCCACAGTACGTTTGGCGGGCCCGCCAACTGATAGCGTTAGCTTGAGGCGTCTGCTAATCACCGTTGCTGATCGGCCATTACTTGACTGGTTGTTTAAATGTCTATGTTGTATTGTGTCGTTCGTGAAGGATTTTAGTTTTAAGAGAGATTTCTGTGCTGTGCTTTGTATTCTGGTGTAGCAATTTTGTCATTGGCTACACATCTGGTAGCCATTCGTTATCTGTACTCTGCAGTGCTTAAGATTTCTAAATGAGGTTGCGATTGTAAGTATGATAATTTTATTATATTTTCAGCGTTTTAGAACTAGAAAACTTATTTCCAAATGACATTTCGGGTTAAACGCTGTTAAGGTCAACGCAAATATGTGAAATTTACAAGAGAAATGCAATATTTGCAACGTATATTGCGAAAGTGTTGACACGCAAGATGAACCAATGGTTCGAGTCATTAAAGTATGAAATGAGGGTAAATGAACTAACGGTAGGTTGGATTATTTTGCTGCTTCCTTGCTCGACATTGTTTCCGTGTTTTTTTTTTTGTAGCAAAGTACGTGTCATTCATAACATGAAGTGACGCCATTAATATTCCTCCGCATGCCGACATATTTGTTATCTTTCGATCAACTCGTACATATTTTACGAAACAATAATGACACATCTCTTTTCAAAACAATTCATCCATTGTTGGCTGTGGTTAAGTACTTACAGAAGTGACTGTGTAACTTACTTGCAAGAGAATGATTGGTGTATATCGTACACATGGTAAAATACGGCATAATAGCTGGCTGACGTAAACGACACTTTACCCGTCGTTTGCAATGTAATTCAACCTATCAACGTTAGTTAAGCGACACTGACATAAGCTAAAGGATGTCAAACAGGAAAAGAGGTGAGATTGAAGGAAGAAGTTCGTGTATAAGGGCAGTGGGGTAAGATTTACTTTATCTACTCCAAAGAAAGTAAAAATTACAGCAGAAAATGTTGATAAGGTGTATAGGAGTGTTGAAAGGCAAATTAGAGTAACTTTTGGAGTCATGAAACATTGTTATTTTGTTGTGAGCTCAACACATGAATATTAGTTTGGACAAAGTCTTGTTTAGGTCAGCCACCTGTTGTGCCATAGCTACGCTCCATACCACTCATTCCCTTGCAAGTAATATCACAGACACTTCTATAAATACGGAATTACAGGCAACAACCCGAAAAAGACCATGTGTCATTCATTATTTCGTTGAATACGCACTCGAGTTGATCAAAAGATACAAACCTGGTGGCATACGAAAGGAACGTCATGACGTCACTTCGTATTATGAATTACACGTATGGTGCTACAAAAATCACCGATACAATGTCGTGCAACAAGACCAAGCCGCCGTAACTCAGTGGTAGAGCGTTGGCGTAGGCTTTAGGAGGTTCTGGGTTCGATCCCAGCGACCGACCATCCTGAATGGTGTCTACAAGTCGGGAATACCTGGAATAGTCAGGGAATTTCATTTTTCTGGAAAAGTCAGGGAAATTCTTAATATTTCTGAACTTTTATAAACAATTTTAATTTTCTTGTCTTGTTGAAAATTACGAAGTTAGAAACAATACATTTAAA
>JAGDQP010035707.1:451-19442 GCA_022664845.1 Lepisma saccharinum
ATATCTTGTGAGGTATCGTTGAACAGCTCTTGATGAATAATCTACAAAACAATAAATAGTTTCTCGATAGCTCTCATATAAGGCGAGATTTGAATTTTTGAAAATAAAAAAAAACTTCGAGATCTACCTCAGCCTGTAGGCCTACCGAAAGGGATTTTTTTAATCTTTTAATTGGAAAGAAGTACAGGAAGTTGACAAGAGCGGGGATAGAAGTCGGTTCCCCTCGGGGATATCCTACTTTCTCAATCAACTGCTCTACGAAGAACTAGCTAAATTATATCAGTTGTCTTGCTAGATACTGAACAAGTTTAAAACAAAAATGATTATGAGCACATCTTGAAACTATAAAAAGTAGCTGTGAAGTAAGAGTACCACAACAAGTGTGACCGTAAACTGTAGTCATTGATAATAAGAAACTAAGTTGTATTAAATTAAGAATACTTTTTCTGTTGCTTTTGTTTTTTCTTTGCAACTGCGTTCCTTTCGTTCGTTGAATAAATTTGTTGAGCATCAAAGGTAACTTGCATAATTTAATTTACATTCATTTCCTTTTCATTTACTTCATTTCCTTTAGCATTTCTTTCACAATTTCACAACGTTTGACTTGAAAGGTAAATTAACACAAGGTAGATGCCAGTTGTACTCTAAATCCCTCATTATGTCTGAGGAATGATGTCCATCTTCCAAGGAGTAAGAATGGGAAAGATTGCAGTTTAAGTACCATCCGCGCTTATGAAATTGGCGAAACTCTTGATAAACTAAGCCACGAACTGGAAGAGGATGGGAAACATGCTTTTCTCCCCAGGACCTTTCCAAAACGTACGGTCAAAAGCACGGAGGTTCCGTCCTACAAATGAAGATTAAGCTTAGGCATATTGGTCAATTTAAAAACAGTGAATGAGTAAGAAAAATGACTTTATGTTTAAATGAAAAAAAAAAAAAACAATAGTTAACAACTATCCAGCTCCAGAACCTAAAAGACCATTCAAATAATGTGCCACTTGACCCATATTGTCATTTAAGAATAGTCTATTTCACTTTTAACCACTAGACCACAATAAAATGGGACAACATCCAATGCTTGTCCTCGATGGCATATTTCCCCTGAAATTAAAAGGGACATGTGTCAGGATTCCTCCTGGAAATTAATTGGCTACGAAATTAAGGGGATGGGACGTTTGCTTAGGTTATTTATATAATATTCGCATTTGGCAAGGGTAAGAGCAATTAATTAACACGTCAATTTCATCAGTAACTTTAATTTAACATTTAAATTATCTTCAGCGCTATAAAAATAATGGGAAATGCATAACTTATGTGTATGACGTGTTGCCTACCATTCAGGCGTTCAGAACAAAATTGGGAAAATGTTGAAGTCCTGTAGCTCGTGTTCCGCTAAGTTCCGAAACTTAGTAATACATGAGTGTTCACTTGAACATATCATCAATGCACTGTGGAAGTTACATGCTAATTTTCCTGTCCCACCGGAGATAGTTTCCTTGAAAGAAGAAAAATCTTACCCAAGGACACCAATAAGAGTTATTGAATAAAAATTGATTAAATGTTTTGTATGAAGCGAACAAATAACCGTTTTGAGGGTGTAAGGAAACAAGAGTGGAATATTTCTAGATATGGATATAGCGGAGAATTGAGAAAAATTCAATTGGAAACAAATCTTACATAATAATGTTGGTTCTGAACATAGAGGATGGGAAAAGATTAATACTGGAGAAAACAAAGAATAACATAATTTGGTAAAAAGACGACGTTGTAAAATAACCGTTTTTTTTTTTATGTTCTTTGCGGCAAAGTAAGTATATAACCGGTCACGTCATAACGTTTACACAATTCGTGGAAGAAGGGATGGAATAATTCCTGACATTAATTCTAGGTATAATCGTGGTTTGCTTGCTTCAATTGAGGACGACCAGGCAATATCTCAGTCAGTATAGCTATCCCATTCAGTTTGCAATACCAGACGAGCTCGTTCGTACTGAACCATCATTCTTGGTGATTAAGTCATTTTTAAGGTGAAATTGTATGGATATATGAAATAATGAAAATGAGCGGGAGGTTAAAGAAAAATAGGATGAATGCAACATGTAGAGAGCACACTGTGAAAACTGCACTTCTAATCCACCATTTCTATACACTCCTGACTGCGTTGGAATGACTAAAATTTGTTTTAATAGAAACTAAGAATGGTGATAAAGAATAACGACAACCTAAGTAGGCGAGAGACGAACAATCCTGGTTGTAGACGAGTAGACAAATAGACGAAGATGAGAAAGGGAAATAGGACATTGTCTGCGCTGAGGTTCCAGTATACGCAGAAATGCAATTTAAGGTTTGGTTAAGGGAAAGAGAGAAGAGCAAGAAGACGAATCCAACTCCTTGACAATAATAAGGAAGATGTTGAGATAATAAAAAAAGCGTAAGTTCGGCATGAATTCAGAAGGTTTAGGACCTGCCGCTTCTGCTAGGACACTGATGATGGTGATGATGATGAACAAAAATTCTTTCTCGTTAGCGATTGCTGAAGACTTTTATGCAAAATTGACTAACTAGGTTGGTTTCCCACCACCACCGGAAGGAATCGTGAGAAAAAATACTACCATATTCAGCATCAAAAAACATGACTCTCCACCAAATTTCAGCTCAAAAGAGGCTTACCTATCTTCAAAATAAATCAAAGTGTGTTTTTTGGTAGTTTAGCGATATCTCGGTCGGATTTGCACCTACGATGACTTTCTTTTTTAAATTGAAGATTTGTTTCAAGCTCTACAAAGTGGTGATTGTTTCATTTACGCTGGCGCCAAATTCGAACTTTTAGAGAGGTTAGGAAATTTAAAAAATGAATTTTAAAAAACTAAGACAACAGTTGGCTCGAAAAAATATGTTTTGTATTTTTAGTGGTTCTATAACCATAATTTTTTTCAGATGTTTTAAAGTGGTAGAATATAACCAGAAAATAAGACACGTGACCGGGCTTCTTACGTAACACATGCACTGTAAATACAAGTTCGAAAACGCCGTTTGCCACGTCGCCTTCGTGAACGACTAGTCAAGACGTCGTCTTCATGAGTATAAGGTCCCGGGTTCGAATCCCGCCCGGGACAACACTTTTTCTTCTTTTGTTCTTACAAAATATATTTTATAGATTCATATTTAGTAATTGCTAGAATATATATAAATATCTGATTGCTACTGCAAGCTATTATGTGTCTGGACGCACACCGAGCGAGATGTGCAAGGGGGAAGTAGGTACGTCCAAAGGGAGCTGGGCGGCTTAATGTAAATCCCAGTATTCGCTAGATGTCATAGAATGACTGTAAATATAACGGCAAGACCACCTATTGGCAGCTACCAGCGTGACGCATTGGTAACACGTTAGCTTACGAAATAAAAAAACCTGGTTCGATTCAAGGCAGAGGGAGATTTTTTTCTTTTTTCTTACACATATTTTTATATGTTCATATTTATTATTAATAATGACATTTTCGCATTTTTCGTAGATTAGTGACCATGGGAACGTGGAGAGTATGTACTGAAAGCTAAGTTTTACATAAATAAACGGCTGAGACTAGCGAGCTTAATGGCTGATTTAACAACTCCTTTGTTATAGTCTGTGTAGTTAGTTTGTCAGACTCTCATTCTCAAGGTCGTTGATTCGATTCCACGTACGGATTTCCAATTATTTTCTTCGAGGAATTAAGCATTGTAAATGATGTTCGCAATTGCTCATCAAAGAGATTGATCCCATAAAGGGAGAAAAGCACAAGACAAAGAGAGGCATGGATAGAGAGACGTAGACTGTGTATTCATAAGCGTTAAACTTTCATTTATTTCCACGTCTTGCGCCATTTTTCTTCCCCTCTTTCCTTATTTTCTCCTCTTAATCGCTCTTTTTTTGTCTTCTTTCATGCTTTCTCTATCTCTCTCTCCCTCTCCCTGTCTCTGTGTTAGTGTGTTTTAACAAGACAAGAATGGGATTTCTGCCTACGTATCTCGTGGTTCTCTAAATGATGCTGAAGGACTCAACTTTCTTACTCCAAATGGAGGAATATCCTGGCATTTCATGTTCTCGCACACATTGTACTGTCATGTTGGTTGTCTAACCATTACGCGTACAGTGAAACAATTCTGCTGGAGGAAAGAGCTACTATTTCTTACAACTCCAACCATCATTTACTTTTGTAAGTAACTGTACATCGTTTGTCCCCGTTTACATTGTTATTTTTAAATAGGACTACATCGTTTCATTAGATGTTTGGTATTCCCTGGGAAATATGTGTCAAACACAGAGTACAGCATCGCTAAATACGAGCTATAAATAATTAATATATTTCCTCCTAGTCTATAATAATTATTAATATTGTGTCTATATATTCATTTATATTGGACTATAGCTGTGGCCTGGTACAGCGTATAGAATCGGCGATGAATTATCAAATTTGAAAGGATGTTCGCGATTTAAACTTTTTACAGACAACCATTACGGTAAATCATATTTCTATAGCCCTTTTACTGCATATTTCATTAGGAAAAAATTTTGTTCAAAGGGATATTCAGATACTTTAAGGACTAAGTTATAAACCCTTACCCAGTGTTGGGGCTAATAACAGAATAATATTGGAGTCTGAACAATTGAACAATTTATTATACAGATATGCAAAATGTGAGTATTCGAATGATTTTAATTACATCGGTTAACGGATAATTTAACAATAACCCATTTAACGAATATTGTTTAAAAACATATCTCTATAACGAGCAATCGAATAACTAGGCAAACCCACCGAGTAATCGAACAGTTATCCGGATAACAAATAATTGTCCAATCAATTTAAAATTGTCTGAATTATTCATCATGAAACTACATTTTTATATATCCAGCTCCCGTGATCTAGTTGCATATATCGTGGATTTTTGATCAGTAGCAGTGAGGCACATCGGTTTAAGCCCCACTGCCGATAATGATTACAGAGATTTTCCAGATTCTTTCACCAAGCGAATGTTGGGTGTAGCTCTAGTAAAGTCCTTGTCTCTATCACCCCATCCCTAATATCGAAAGAGTAATCGGTGAACAATAAATCCTCAGATGCGAAGGTTAGATTAAAGCTGCACAGTAAAAAATGCCTGTGTTAATTCAACACTTTTGGGTGTCCGAACGTGGCTACCACTGTTTTTTGTTAAATGAACACAACGCATGGTGTTGATTCGGCATCAAGAGTTTGCTTGTCTTGATTCCTTGCTTTTATAGAAATGGAACATATTCTCAATCAATTGGACCTCTCACCCTTAATTAACAAATGGAAAAGTGATTAAACAATGATATACGTCGTGCGAGTAACTTTGTTTGTGTTCGGGGTTCAGCAACATATCTTTTATATCTATACTTTTTGAATCTAGTGTTCTTTCTATCTGGCGATTTAGCCTACACGGTAAGACGCTTAACTTCTCACTTAGCAACCCATGTTCAAAACTCCTTGCAACCGAATTTTTTTTTCTTCCTGCTAGTACCGAACCCAATACCGTATGTTGTGTTGATTTAACACAAAAAAGTGGTAGTCACGCTGGGTCACCGAAAGTGTTGAATTAACACAGGCATTTTTACCGTGTTCTTGTTTACTAAAAAAAAAATAATACCTGTTTGTAGGAAAAGCGTATTACTACATATCGTCACTCCACGAAAACAGCGACGATATATTCACAATAAATGACACTAGGCGGCTTACATCTTTTGCGATGTCTACAGCATTGACCTGAGAAATTGGTTAACACTTAATGCAATGTTTCAGAAACTCAATTGAGCTTCGTTGTCATGGAAACGATAAATGTTTTAAGATTGCAGTGTTGTTGAAACCCTAACCCCCCTTGCACACGGTCCGATTTGCTTCATACATGCTGGAACTTTTTTGCATGAAGGAAATCGGAAAAGTAGTGGAGCATTGCTTTAAATGGAGCTTTGTACACCTTCAGATAAAGAGTTCTTCAGGATTTTTGCCGGACAGCTGCCTGAAGGCTCCACTGGGCTTTCCGATTGTCTGAAGGCGGATCTTGTTACAGTGCCAATGCAAAAGGAATGCGCGCTTGCAGACGCTCAGGTTTATATCAGACAATGTCGTCCCGGTTTCAGTGTTTTCATTCCACTGTCTTACAATTAAATATCCTGTTTCTTTGCATTACCTACTGTTTTACTGTTAATTTTCTTCCTTAAATACAATAAACTTCCCTGTTATTAAAAGATAATAAAAATCCATCGTGCTGTACCTCATAACGTAGAAATATTAACAGTTTATATGTGATGTATAATGTTAGAATTTATGAGTTGATTTCCGTCTTGTCTCCCCAGCCCTTCATTCTTACTTCTTGTTTCAACTTTTGTCACAAGACTTCCTTTTTCCGCTTGTGCAAAAGAATTATGGGTAACCATGATTCATTGAATATTTAGGACTGCACGTACGCTGTAACCCGTTCTCGTGGAAGACAAAACAAAAACAGCCAGACTTGTCTTATGTGGGAGCATACACAAAGAATTCTCTCAGTATCGCAGTTATTTGTTTGTGATATACAGTTTAACCAAAGAAGTGCAACGATTGCTTTAACCCAACGAGCGAATTCTGTCTTCAGGTTTCCGTCCCATATGTCGGAAGCATGCGGATAATCTTGTGTTGACGAGAAGAGAGAGAGAGAGAGAGAAATATAGTTTATACAGTGTGTTCCATAACTCATGTTCCTTTTTTCTTTTCAATTCTGGAATAGAATGAATCCATGTTTCTCTCTGTAATTTTGCTAGCACGTGAGGAAGGAGTGGGTCGTTGAGTATGTAAAATTGAATAAGATTAATTACAGATGCATTGGACCCAGGGCCGGATTTATATGTCTAGGCGCCCTAGGCCCATGACTTCCAGCGCCCTCGCCCCTCCATCATCACCATTTCCGTTATTTTCCCCTTCCTAATCTCACATGATGACAAATAACTCTTCTCCGTCTTCTAGCCATTAATAATAATAACCAGATAATAATTATTTAACTCTGGTAATGTGGTTATTTACAAAATACGTTTAAATAATATTATAACAATAAAATAATTTCGTTAAATACAATGAGCAGTTCTAATTAAATTATTGTAGGCTAATTGTTGAAAATATGTTAATTGCACTGAACAAGAATTCTAATACAAACTATTTTTCAATTTTAGTATTTACAATATTGTTATTACATTTCGTTCACGGCTTTTATGCAGCTTTTAAGAAGAATCCTAGCTTCAGCCATTTTTGGATTCTAGTTTTTCTAACATCACAAATGGCACATTGCAGTTTAGTTATAAATTTACAATTTTAACAGTTACAAGCTCTAAAATTTCCTAAATACCTTTATAAAGTTTTTAAGAAGAAAAAATCTAAAAATTAACAATTCCAATCACAATACAAAACACTAATATTTCCTAAATACTTTTATAAAGTTTAAAAATCTAAAAAAAAATACAATTACATTAAAAAACACAAAACACTTATATCATATAAGGACATACAAAAACACTTTAAAGTTAATTAAAGAATGGTAAAGTCATCATATTTTTTTCCTCGCTATTTAGCATTTATTCATTCATCTTCTTTTCTATTTCACTTTATGTAGGAAAAAAGAAAAGCAGATTTACAGAATTGAACCGTGCTATGTACCGGTATCTGTTAGTAAGTATATCGGTCCACCCGCCAATACGTCGCCCCTAAGAACTAGCAAGTTCAAATTTAAATAAATCTCTAGGAATGGACAAAAGCGACACTACAAATTCATTAGCTTCGTTGAATATGTGGGCAGCTCTTTGAATTTTAAACACCATTTCCGGGAATATTCATCTCCTTAAGATATAAAGTCAAGTTAGGGAGGAAATGTTTTTCTTCTGTCATAAAAGACACGTTAAGATATTTTTAAAATTTGTAAGGTCTTTAAATCCATTTTTCGATCAGACCAGGATAGGGTATGGGAGGGTAGCGGCCGGTATCTTACTTAAGGGACAATTCTGACATTTGTCTGGTGAAACTGAAGGAAACTGAAGGGAAATGCCAGTCAGGATGATTGGCAGCCGGATTCCTACGAACGGTCTATTGCGGACCCGAAAAGACACTTTAGTTTTCCTCATATACAAAAATTGGCGAAAATTACGCCTTCATGCATACTTAACACAAAGTATATCTTGCATTAGCAGAGGTATCAATGACAGCGACGCCCTATATGTAACATAGACTTAAAAAATAAAAAAGATTTTAAAGATATACTTTTCTTAAACAATTTCTACTAAGCAGTAAAAAAAAATGTTTATGCATTACTAAAACGAAAAGCATGGGGCGCTCTCTCATATACAGTCACTTTATAAATTCTTCAATTGGTGCGCCCTATGCTTTTCTTTTAAGTGATGCATAAACATTTTTTTTTTACTCTTTAATTCGAATTGTTTAAGAAAAGATTGTCTTTAAAAGTTATTTTATTAATTTTTTACCCAAATCCTAAAGTGTTCTGCAATCAGGCAAACGACAAATCGTTGCAGACTAGTATTTATAAGTAATATTAAAAAATAAATAAATATGATTTCAAATTATCGTATAAACAAATAAATGAAATTAACAATGGAATATTGTGTTGTCACCGGACGTACGTCATCGTGCCAAATTTCATCATTGTATGAGATCGGGAAATGAGTTAAATTTACTTTGGAATTTTTGAGGACACCAGGAGCCATTGTGAACTAAAGAAAAGAGTCTAAAAATGATTGTTGGTGTGTACAAAGACAAAAATAGGAATAAATAATGTTCCTAAAATAGGTTCTAATCTTTGTTCTACTATTTCTAATGTAAATTAACGTAACTTTAAATTGCCTGAAGTCAGTTATTTACGACGGGGTCAGGCGGTTCAAAGGTGACAGTGTTCGGCGCTCTCTCTTAATGATTTTTCCTAAATATTGTTTTCGTCACGTTTTAAATAGCAAATTATATTTTTTCCTTGTAAAGTTTTTTCTTTTTGGCCTAGTGGGCCTATGCATAAATCCGGCCCTGATTGGATCAACGTTGCATTCTCTTTCCAAAACTGCGAAAACTATTTTTTTCTCTTTTGGAAATCAGAGTGGGTTTCCCTCTTTTTTCGCTTCAGTTCAGCCTTAACATTGTTTTCCATCAGCAGAAAATCACTTTCACAGTTTTCGCTATAGCAGACAATGAAACGTTGGCCCAATATTTATCTAATTTACCGTGTTTAAGTTTTACATACCTATCTCCGCCACGTGCTAGCAAAATTACAGCAAAAACCATTGATTCTTCCCAAACTTGAAAAGGAAAAGGTAACAGGAGTTATGGAACGCACAGCATGTAAGAGAGTGAGATAGCAACACTATCCTTCTTTTTGTCTTTCTTTCTGTCTCCCTCTTCCCTTCCTCCCCACTCGCCTTCTTCCCGCGAAATCCTTCCATTGTTCATTGAGTAAACATGGCGAGAAAAAGATTTCCAAACCGGAAGCTTACCGGATAATGTGTAAGCAACCTAAGAATTGTTTTCTACATTACTTTGTCAACTTTGGCTGGACTTGTTTCAATGGTTCCTTCGTAATATCCGAATATGTGAAGTCTATTTCCAAAACATGCTAAAACAAAGAAAAATCCGTTTTTGATTTGAATGCAGGGTGTTATACTATGAAATATTTTGCATTGGTTTACATATTTATTTATTGAATTGATTTGATTTATTGTCTAATCACCTACAACACTAAGTCCCATTTACAAGTGACATAATGACAATCTCATGGTGAATCGATGGAGGTTTACCATTGCCTCCCATCTGATGAAGGGACGGGACCTACAGCTTAATGTGGGCTCTGAATCACTTAGGTCCCCAACGGGAATCCTCATTAGTTTTTAATAATTTAATTTTTTTGTCCCATTTAATACGTTTGAAGCCTTATAAGTATTTCCCTACCTGCGCCACAGTTGCCTAAAGGCCATAAAGGCCATAAACGATTAAGTCAAGTTTGTCTCGAATCCCCCTTCATCATGGTCGAATGTGTATTTAACAATTGAGCCTCGTTACCATGGAAACACTATATCCTTCAACACTTTAAAACGTTTGAAGCCTTAGGATCGTTACATTACATCCTGATGTCAAGTTTGATTGAAATTTGAACAATCGTTTCTACGAAATGCTGGAATATGTCTAATAAGCGAGTCTTGTTACCATGGAAAGGATTAATGTTGTAATATTTGAATGTAGTTAATATTTTAGGAATATTTCCCTACAGCAGTCTGTCAAATGTGGCTGAAATCGAATTAATTGTTCCTTCATCATGCATGAATAAGTGTGTGATAAGTGCAAGCGGTGGTAAACTGAAAGTTTTGGTGTAAATTTTGCTATAAGGTTATAGACTACATTAGAATATCAATTTTCGAAGGAATGGGTACAGCTGTTATAATACCTAATGCATGAGCCGGCCGGGTAGCCGTGAGGTCTACGGCGGTAGACCAACGACTCGAAGGTCCCGGGTTCGAGTCCCGTAATGGCATGGGAGCGGATTTTAATGCCTAAAGGGCGAATCGTGACGGGCCGAAGTCCAAAGTTACTAGACTGGCCCATATAAGAATCAAGTTTACAAAAGTTTGACGTAATGCTTGAAAATGTGCTTTTTGTTAAAGTATCGTTACCATGGTAAATCATACAACCCTTCGTCAGTTTCAAACATTATGAAACCTTCTCTACCACAACCATTACCACGGTGCAAAGACTGATACTCATTGATTGTCAGTTACAAACTAACGTAATCGTCAATAATTATTTATCGAGAAATATTAATTTTCTTTGTAATAAGTCGACCTGGGAAAAACTTATTACACATTACTTCAATCCCAGGTAATGGAAGCAACATTGTTTTCGCTATAGCTTGTAAACCCGAGGGAAAGAATCGAATGGCAAAAAAAAAATATTAATGTGGAGAGCTGGGGTGAAAGGCATTTACCACTTTGATTTCGTTATATTTCGGATACCGTAAGGGAACAAAAGGGTACAAACAAAGTATTAATAAATGCCAAAAAGAAATGTTGAATGTTGAGAGGTGGGACGGAAGGTTGTCATTTCACCATCACCCCCACTTTCTTTTGTTATATTTCGGAAACCCAAAGCGGACAAACGAAATTTCTTTCGAGACAAAATAACGTAATAAAACTGAATTTGGAGAGGTGGGGGAAGAGCTGAAGTGGACCTGAAACATTTTTTATTTTTTAAGTGGTTTTCAGATATAAAAAATTAGATTTTGGTTGTTTCTTATATACTTCATTTTAATTATTCGCTTGTCACTTTCGGCTTAATGAAACCCGAACAAGTAAACGCACACAAATTGATGATATTAAATTATTCATTACAGTTTAAATCCCATGTATGAACCCACAGATTTTCTAATTTTACAACCAGTACAGCTCTGTGTAGGCGTAACATCCAATTGCAAGTTCCTAGTAGAGTTATTCTATTACTTGGCGAACGAAACTTTTGAGATGGTAATAATCAGAGCTTCTCCATAGTACCATGCCACCATACTTCGGATAGGATTGAGAGAAGAACTTTGAAACCTCAGCCAAGATAGTCGCCCAGAGTTGAACCCAGTCCCTTGTCTTCGCTACTCCATCGTGTATGTTGGTTAAATAATAAACAATGTGATGTTTATTAGAATGTCTGGTAATTTTACTTTCTTTAAGTACCGAATAGCCCAAATCAAGCAAATAGCCTCCAAGAGAAGAACCTAGAAAAAACTATTCAATATCTCCTTGAATTCTAGGCTGAGTATAGCTGCACAGATCACCATGAGATGTCACTCCTGACCAAAGTGACCCTTAGTTACCAGTCCCTATAGTCAAGTAACTAACCTACGGAGTTCGGATCGGCAATGGGAAGCTACGCGAATTCGAACTCTATTCTCGTCCATCCTAACAGGTTATCTAGAGATCTTATCTACCTCATTTTAACCAGGCGAATGAAGAGATAGTACATTAATTCGGCCTGGTTGTCAACCTTACTATCCCTGCTTCCGGAGGATGGAATGGGGAAAGATGTTATCCCTCAGATGAGACCGACTAAGGCTATAAATTTGCCTGTTCAACCCATGAAAGGAAGTTAAAAACCAAATTAATTAAATTATAACAAACTGGTCAGCCTCCACGGAAATGGAGTTACAAATCTTCCTTACACGGTTCAAGGTGACTATCAATGTATTCTCCAAGAGTGAGTGGTAACGTCCGTTTCTTTGTTATCAAAGTATCCGGGTTCGGTATCCGGTGAAAACACAAGGGGTTTGAAGTTCAATTAACACATCTTCAACTGATGGAAAGCAAAGGTCAGCTATTATCCACAGGGACATCGAATCATAGGCCAGGGTTCTTGCGTCCGGGCAGAATACCCAACATTATTTTTCATAATACCACCAACACACTCATTTTTTCCTGTGCCTTTTGTAGCAAGTGGTTGCCAAATTAGAAATTAAATTTCAATTTCATATCTTTTTTCATTTTACGGGACAGACAAACAGACAGCTAAGACAGGGCGGCCGTAGTTCAGTTGGTAGAGTGTGGACTCCTTCCAGTGGCCTTTCCTCTACCACACCTCGGCCTAGCCCGTAGAAGTCTAAAAGCCTTGTCATGTCTCATAACTCCCACATGTCTGAAGCTCGCTGTGCGCTATTTCGGGGGAACGGAAAGGGGAAAGTAGTTCCGAGAGCATTTATAAAAGTACATAATAGCATTCACCTGGAGAAATTAAGGAAAATCGTGGAAAATCTCAATCAAGCGTGGCCGACAAGAGAATTCGGACCTGCATCCTACCCTGTGTCGAGTCTAAGTCAGCGATGCTAACCACAAGACAAGGGAAACAGTCAATATTTCTTGAAAATATATATAACAAAATGTTTTGTAAATGTGTTTAATTATTTTATGTGATCCAGCACCGTAAACGATTTTTTATTGTAATGAAAATTGTAATTAGATTTATTTTTTAAAAAACGAGCAATTTACTTCAAACACGACATTATCTCACAAATAAACTATCAAATAATAATTTTATCCTCTTCTGAAACGTTCACATCGAAAAAACAAAATTAACAGCAATTATGTTGCATACAGAGGAGAAGACAATTATTATCGCTGTCACTACAGATGATTTGGTTAAAGGTAAATATCGTTTTTATAGAAATAATGTATAATACACTTAAAATCGTTTCGCGCTCTGTAAGAGGAACAGGTGGTGCTTCACGTCAGTAAGATTTGTCTACTTTCTTTAAAGACATAACCTGCTCCCAGAAGAAAAATATATGGGCCATTTTAGTAACTGTGGGCTTCGTCACGTCACGATAATATGAATGTAATCAGATTAAAATCCGCAAACATCCCCACCCCGGGTGGGTTCGAACCCGCAACCTCATAAACGGCGACCTAGCCCCTTAGCTCTCACGGATACCAAAGTTGGCACTGTTTCCAGACCAAGACATGTTCGGAATCATATAAAGGTCATTTGAAATTATTATGGCTACTTTATGTTGAAGGGAACAGTTTATTTTGGTTATGACAATCATATGAAAGTATATTGGTATGGAGAAGAATTTCTATATTTGAAAGTGGTTCATTTTCACATATTCTTAACTCTGGGTTATCAATCGAGAAACGTACATCACAAACATTTCTTTATATGATAATAAATTTACGAATTCTTCAATGTGTAAATGCTTCTGGTGGATGAATGACTTTGCATATCTCCTTTTAATCTAAGGACCCCCGACTTTGATTCCCTGTGACAGAGTTATGAATGGGTCGAGTCGATTTGAGGTTGAGCCTCATCCAATTTGTGACAGTAGATTTGGCCCGAGTGAATCTGACTCAATCCAATCCATGATCCGAGCGGACTCGATCCGACACGACCCACTTGAGAACTCTACATATAGGCTAGCGCTGACAGATTGAACGTAATGAGTTCCGTTCTGTAAATTAAACTGTAGACCGTACCCAGGGCGTTATCTCCATCTGATGGGAGCTATTAGTTGCAATCGACGCAGTGAGCTGTTCTCTGAACACTGAGCTTTCAGAGAGCCTTTTATTCGAAATCTTTCGAATGACAAGAAACTTGTAGAGCTCAACGAACAGTTGATATTGTAAAGCGCATAACAGAACTTCCATGCTCAACGTTGACGACGGACTACAAAATTAAGACGGAAGGTTTAGAAATGTGTTCGAAGGTTAGAAGTGAATACATATAAAAAGTTTATTTTAATTCTGATAATGGTATTTGGCCTTTAAATAAATTACAATCAAATAAGATTAAGTCTTCTGGGATATAAAACAATTACGAGAAAAAATCAGGATTGTTGTTCACTGAAGAACTTTCTTTCTATTAAGTACAAGAAGGAAAAATGTTTCTTTATCCTCCGTAGAATATTTGATTAGACGCAAGTAATGTAGGTGGTTATTTTCCTATAACCGCATTTCTTTCCAGGCTAGGTTAGTTTTAGTTCGAAATTGCAAAAAAAAAAAAAGTAGTAAATATCGGGAGGTACCAATCACTTACCCCTTTCCTCTGCTTGGAACCATTTGCTCCTCTGTAGATTAGTTTCAAGTATTCTATCAGTAGAGTAACCGTCCAAAAATTGGATAGGAAATAAACTCTCTTAGGAATATGCAAGAGATATAAATTTCATTTCAGAATACGGAAAATACAGTCTAATGTAAGCACGGCCAAACTAACGTAGCATTACCTATGTTAATATAATTTAACTTAACCTAAATCCAACTTAACTAATCTCGTAAAATCTTATGTAAAGAATCTGAAACAAGAAACTACATTTTATGATATTAAATTCAAAGCTCACGTACAGTACAAGGGCCATGCTTAATCTAAACTGGAATAGAGTTCAGAATACCTTTTCCGGTGCAAATTATAAGGTAGATATTTTCCAAAATATCTTACGGTGGTTCCTTCCTTCAAAGGGTACGAATATATAACGAACTTCAACTAATGTAGCAAAGTATTCTTACAATTACTTCTACTGATTATTAAGACATAAATAACAAATAGCCCTCTTCATAGAGAAAAGTATCGAGTTCCATACATAACTGTAAACAATACTCTTTTCCGTACTTTTACTAGGCTCTATATTGTACACGAAGAATTTAAGAGACACGTTGTCTGCTACTCCTTATCGTCCATGTTTTGGAGCACTTCCGGCTGAAATATGACGGGATGTTTTAGTCTTGGAAAAATTGAGACGGCTTACAGTGAGGTTTTTGCGCTCAGTGGCATCCAAAGGACAAATCCGCAGCAGCTCACTGGGTCGAGTGCAACAAATAACAAACCATCATTGATTCAACTTGCCGGTATGGTAGTTAGAGAAAGGTCTTGGCTGCTACTTTATTATTTTCTTCCCCGTAGAAGTTCTTTCTTAGGAACGCCATTCCTCAGACATGTGGCGCGCTTAGGCCAATACTTTCTACAGGGAATGCGTTTGGCAACGCAACGCAGCGCTTGTCGGCCGAGCTCACCCTTAACTCGCCTGTTCCCGCCCGCCAGTCGGCCCGCGGCTTTTCCATGACTTAGCGCATCACGATTTATTGCTGAAAATATATTGTGTTTCCTTTCACGAATTTTACATTATACTAATAAAAACTTGGTTCTTCAATAAGTCCGACATACCCTGGTGTTCAAATATGTGAATTAAAATATTTTAAAATTAGAACTTAACGTGTGGCCTAAAGTCACCGGAGAACCACAGGCCGCTTAGCGGGCGGGGATTGATGAATCAAGCGCGAACTCGAGCCGACAAGCGCTGCCTTGCGTTGCTAAACGTATTCAATGTATCTTGCACTTAAACGTAAATTAAATAGAAGCCAACTTGAATTGAATACCTGAATTGTAAAACATCCCAAGTCCACTGGAATATCTTGTTCAGGAGGAACGAAAAACAGTCCAAGGTCTTCGTATTTTATCCTTTTCAGCGTAAATTATTTTGTATTAAAAGTGGGTTTCTGTGGTGGGATTAAGATGTAATATTTATGCAAGTGCATAGCCCTTCTAACATAGATACCAACGAACAGAAAAAATGCAAATACGAAAAAAGTGGACTTGGGATGTTTTGCAATTCAGGTCTTCAATTGCTAACTAAATTTGAACTTAATGAAAAGATAATTGCTCACGTTAAATACACTATTATCTGCTCATACCCTTAAAGTAAACAGGGCATATAGACCTTACCATAAGGTTAATAAACATTCTATATATTTACTACAAGATACTTTAGTATTTAGGAATACAATTTCTGCAAGAGCTATAATAATAATAAGAATAAATAGACCCGTAACCAGTGATTAAGTTCCCGGAATTCTAGTCGACATGGGAAGGAAGATCCTGACTATACGCTCATAGAGAGAACCATCAGATTTGTGAACGACTGAGGACACAAATCCCTGTAAAACCTTCAACGTTTGCCGAGGTTTGAAGTAAAGTACTGTAGCATAATCTGATTAAAGTAGAGCCTACATAGAGTGGTCGAAAGAGGTAATTTTGGTGGCGAGTGGCACCGCATTGGTCCACGAATCATACCTCGAATTAAGCTCGAGCGTGCTTTGAATACCACGTAAATATGCCCTTAGAATTTGGGTTTTATTTATGGCTTTCAGGCATCTAAGGATCAGGCCATATGTCCTTAGAATCTACAAGTTTTATTAAGACGAAAATTACAAATCAATCCAATTCAACGACTCAAATATCAACTGCTTCACGAACGGCCGAAGTTCAATTAATACAGCGTTTGTTTCGCGTTGGGGGAGTACATAATTCAATAACAGCGTTCAACCTTCTGACTGAGACTTTTCCGAGGGGTCTTCCTCAGTCACACCAGGTAAATTGCGGGTTCAACTTAGGCCCCGGCCGACTTCTTTCCCCATCCTGACTTGTACCTTAGATTCCCAAAGGCTATAAATAAATTAAAATTAAAATTCAAAATTGAACTTCTTTAGTAAGTTTATTGAGGCGACAATGTGAATTATTAAAATGGAGGAAGCTAACCATACAAAAAAATCGAGATCAGGCAGATAAAATCGAGATCTGAAACCTAACCTGGAATCAGCTATTCTGTACTTGCTTTGGTAGAAGTGCAAGGCTGCATTACAGAGAGAGAGACAAACTAAGATTAATAGAAGACTTTATTTTGGTCCGCTAAAAGTAGGTTTGGTTTTAATACGTTTCCGCCTAAGTTACCAGTGCAGCATCAATGAGAGAATATTGTAAGTCAATCTAAACCAACAAGTAATAAGGCATTCTTTTCTCCACGTACACAGTAAAAAATAGCTGTATTAATTCAACACAATGCGGTGTCCCAGAGTGACTACCACTTTTGTTTGTTAAATCAACACAACACACGATGTTAATTTCGGTACTGGGAGAAAAAAAAAAGAGTTACGGCCGCAGCTAGATTTGAACACGAGTTGCTCAGTTAGAAGCCGAGCGTCTTACCGACTTCGCTAAATCGTCAAACATAAAGAGCACTGGATTGAAACAATATAAAGGATAAAAAAAAATTGCTGAACCTCAAACACAAACAAAGTTATTCTCACGACTTATGCCATGGTTTAATCACTTTCCCATTGGTCATTTAGGGGTCACAATCCCAATTTATTGAGAATATGTTCCATTTCTATGAAAGCAAGCGCAGCATTTGACATGTTGTTACGATAAGAAAACAGTAATGCTGCTCAAGTCTTTGGCTGTCGCCATCTTGCTTGCTTTCATAGAAAAAGAATATTCTCAATGAATGGGAATTCTGGTTCTCAATTGACAAACAGGAAGTGATTAAACCATGGGATAAGTCGTGCAAGTAACTTAATTTGTTTTGGGGATTCAACAACATAAATATTTGAACCCATATACTGTTTAAATCTAGAGTGTAGTCGTTTAATTCAAATGTTCATTAAATATCGTTTGCATCTAGTACATTTTCTGTCTGACGATGTAGCTAAGTCGGTAAGACGCTCGACTTCTAACTACACAACCCATGTTCACTTGTCGCTCAAGCCGTAACTTTTTTTCCTCCCAGAACCGAAATCAACACCGTGTTTTGTGTTGATTTAACACACAAAAAGTGGTAGTCACGCTGGGAAACCGCATTGTGTTGAATTAACACAGCTATTTTTTGCAGTGTACAATCACTCGCTGAAAACATTCGCTTCAGAGAGAAAGAAATTAATGTGTCTACATAGTTTTCTAGTTCATAAATGTCAGTTTTAGACCCACCGAATCAAACTTCCGAAAGTGTTAAGTATAGCCGCAATAGAGGCGCTTATTGTCCGCAATAGGTTTGGCAAACTCAGTTTTACACCAATTTCAGAAGATAGCTTAATTTAAATCTCTACGAGGAATTGATGTATCGGGCCGAACAATCATCAGAATGAACACAAAAATATCATCGCTTGAAGGAATGAAAATCTTACCTTAAATTGGCAGAAAATCGGAAGCTCACTGCTATGTCCCTCACACGGAGCACAGCTATCTCAGTCTCTTCATTGGTAGTTTCGGATCCTGAGACACCAACGCAATCTGTTGAAACGCAATACGTTCATATCTTCTAAACTTCCACACTATTTCGCTTTTTTTTTTTCGTGCTATTCAAAAATGACAGTCTTCCTTAAGTCCAGTTGCAGAGAGGCAGATAGATGCACTAGTGTTTGTAAAAGGATCTGTTCATCACAATTAATAACTGCACAGAGACATGAATCCGAATTAGCATTATTCACTTTCCCGGGCACTCTGAATACGGAAGACGGCTGCAACAGTCACAGTTCACATATAGCACGTACAAGGCACACATTGGCAAATGAGAATATGAACACCACTGATCGCAGCAAACTACACTGTATGGAGACTTGCGAAGAATAAGCGCGAAGATGTGTTCAGTTAGTATTTATACTTGTGCACTTTGTAGCTCT
>JAGDQP010035708.1:0-19442 GCA_022664845.1 Lepisma saccharinum
TCATATTGAGATAATCAGTAGGGTAGTGCCAACACCGAGACTGGACGGACTTTCTCGATTTAGATGGAAAGATAAGTTGAAACTGTAACTGTCTACAATTTCAGGGAATATAAATAACATCCCAGCAAGGATGTGAATCAGTTGTTGAACAATAAGAGGAACTACCGTGACCCGTGAACCCTTCCTACAGTTTATGGTGTTCGATAGGCATGCGTTATAGCTGCTTCACGCTACAGTTGATCTACAACTTTCTTATTCTTTTCTGTGATCATGTCTGGACGGCGAAAGCTAGTTACCTTTTGTGTGAAATAACATTGCTTCTCTTATAATGTCACGTACACGTAGGTAACCTCTGTTGCTACCTTATTTTCACGACACACACACACACACACACACATATATATATATATATATATATATATATATATATCCCTTGCCCCTTCAAAGCTTGGCTCGCTCCCCCTAACATTTTAACATTTTAGGCTGGCTACAGGCCTGGATGGTGGTGATATGAAAAGGAAAGCAGAAGGACATTTCATCACGGGTACAGTTATTCTTATAATTGACACAATAGTTTGTAGAAACCTCTGGGTAACAATAGTAGTAATATCATAGAGTTTGTGACAACTGTGTTGGCGTTTCATTTCATTATAGTTATTTTCTTTAAAATGGCGGAGTTAAGCCATAATATTTTTCTTCCACTCAAACACTCGAAAATTGTACATTAAATTTACATAATAACTGAACACTAATAAACCATGTATTATCAGTTGAATCATTTACTTCAGAAAACAGCTATCTGTCATGTTTCACTTATGACTGTTAGCGGGTTTCTGAAATAAACGATTCAATTAAAGAAAAGAAATACACTAATAAAGCAGAAACATGGAAGAAGAAATACTAGCTACATTTACATACTAACAAGAAAAAAAACAATGAAAAGAATTATGTTAGAAATGTCAGTGTCTTATTTAATGTCAAACAGGATTGTGACCCGTGTACTGTGAGAAAAACTCTCAAGTTTAGGTCTGAATGATAAAATAAAACCTGAGTCTTTGACGCGTTCTGTAATTTCGTTCCAATCTCTAGTAGTGTACCACCGAGCCGCCGTAGCTTAGTGGTAGAACGTTGGCGTAACATTCGGGAGATAGTGGGTTTGATCCCTGACTGAGGTCTTTTCATGGATTTCCATGTCACACCAGGCAAATGCCGAGATGGCACCTTCAACATAGGCCCTGAATACTTTCTCCTCCCCTACCCCGTTCTGAGCCTTAGATGTCTGAAAGCCATAAATAAAATTCAAAATTCTAGCAATGTACCCAGTGACAGAGTTTCAGCAATAATCTAAGTTATGTGTTTGCACTGAGAGTGCCACACATTGTATTCTCTTTAGAGCGAGTGTTTAAAGAATGGGTGTCCCTGAGAAACTCGAACCTGAATGATAGCTATGATGTTTTTTGTGTGATTAATTTTTATAGTAGGCTTAAAGCATGTAAAAGGATTCGAGTGCAAAGATGAAACCAACCTAATCTATACATATAAAAAGGGAAGTCCTGACTGACATCTCAACGCCCAGGTAAAATGGTTTAAGCTGGAAACAAAATTTATAGAGCACATAGCTTGCATGATGTAAGGTACCACTAAGGAAGGATTTCTGCAAATTCGGCTTCGAAAGGGGTGAAATGGTGTTGAAATTATTTTAATATGTAATGCCCATATCTCGGGATCCCTTACGTCTACAAATAAGAATACCTTGATATTTACGCTTTCCTTTTAAAATAATTAGACACGTGTTTCACCTTTTTTGGCCATAGAAGAGGACGAAACAGGGTGTTTTTTAAATATTACTATACTGACTGACATGCCAGCGTTCAGTCAAACAGCTTAAGCTAGAAACTTTAAATTTATGTCTAAGCTGGCTTTAACTAATCAATTTGTTGATGTTCCGTAAGCAAGCAAGAGAAAGGAATTTTTCGAAAGTATAAATGAAAAAAGTTATTTCTTTTGTTATAAAAAGAGAGGGGTGAAATGGTGCAGAAAAAAGTTCCTGCCTTATGGTGGGATCGAACGCGATACTCTTAGTGTAAATGTCAAGTGGCTTATCCACTATACCATACAGACCGACATTGGAGGACGGATTCCGTGCAGCTTTCATAATAATGAGAATGAGCTTATACAATCTATATATAAAAACGCAAGTCCTGACTGACTTACATGTCAACGCCTAAACTTTGCAACGGTACCTGACTACGTGTACAAGCTCTCCATAGTAATGTGATCTAAGTTACGGTGGTAACTTGTTCTGCTCAAGGAGAATCTGTGTTCATACCACGAATACCGAACATACCGTCCGAGTATCCATTTGATTTTAAAAGGCTACAGTTTCCCTTAAAAGTATTTTTCGTAATGACTATAAATAAGCCCAGGGGCAGACTCTAAAGATGGCAGGGATTCACTGAAGGGAGGATTGCTTATCACAATGGTAGTTTTATGTCGCGTGCACTAGAGTAATTTCTTCCAACGGTTTGATAATTCTAGCACCACAATGTACAGCTACAAATACAGTTTATAAAGAAGTCCTTCAATAGCTTACTATGAAAAATAATAAACAATATTTCGAACATAGTTTTCTCTCATTTTAACATAACTGTATGAATTGTATCTACATACCTTTAGTCTCTAAAGAAACATAATTTAGTAAAATGTAAGGATTAAAAATAATAAGCAAAAAAGGAAAGGAAGAAGAACAAGAAGAAGAAGAAGCTGTACCAATTTCGGAAATCTATGCGAGCGAAGCCGCGGCAACTGCTAGTTTTCTATAATAGCGCATTATACTTGATCCTGTTAAAACTGTTTCGTGCTCTAATGACAGTCCTGCGATACAAAGATTTTTTTAGCTTCTAGTACAGTCACAAAAGTATGTACTGAGGGAGTTGAATAAAAACTAACATTTAGCTTTTTATTTAAATTATATTTATCGGCCAGAGAGGCAGTTATGATTAAACCGTGACATGTCTGAGGAACAGATGTGGCAGGCTTAGTCTAGAGTCTGACCATCTAGTCCATAGATATAAGATAAAAAGAAACTAACTGCTAGACCATAGACTAAATACCTGCTAGACTCCCGCAGTACATATTTCCGTGACTGTACAGGTCCAGAACCCTTTAATGATCTATTGATTTCTGGAAAATTATCACTGCTAATTATTTGTACAGTAATTATTCCTGCCTCGTTGATGACTTCTGAGATGTTGCATATCTCGAATTTCTTGTACAGAAGTCATTTTTGTCTCTAGACTGACTTTAGGAAATTGCTATTTCTAATTCCTTGTGGCGTAAACCGTTCTCACTCATTACTATCTTCTGGTTAACCGGTACGAGCCAACCGAAAACCGTAGAAGGGGTGGAAGGAGTCAGGTTATGACAATATTTGTGTGTGTCCCACACACACATTCTATATGTATGTATGTTAAGTATTGGTAGGGGCTAGGAAAAATTTAGCGGGACTCAACTCACTACTCTCCTCTTGGCTAAGGCCTATGGATAACTAATATCTCTAATTTCGTATAAAATACTTATTACCGCTTGCTATTGACTGCTAAAGGATTCCTACCTGTACGTTGTTCGAAAATATTAGTTATTTTCTGCCTGTTGCCTGGAAATTGTTGAGTTCCATTACCACTTGAAAGTTGTTGCCAATATACCGATTGAAAGAAAGAATCGACCATTGCGTTGTTATCCTCAGGTTCTTTATTTTCCTCAGTTCCAGACGGCATGTTTTCTGCATAAATAGAAAAGAAAACTATATTGAAAACAATCACACACTTAATATTCAGAATGCTATGCTTAATTTCCTTTTCAGGACACGTCAAATGGATTAATATTACATGATATCTCGTATAGTCCACTACACTTTGTCGAGTAATAAGAGACAAGGTAAGTAAGTAGGCGTAGAAAAGAATGAATCGGGGAGCAGACTGAAGATATACAATCATATAAAGCCTTGAATAAAGAATAAATGGACTTTTCAGTGGTCCCTAGCCCCACTGGGATTGATTTCCTGAAAATAATGCTAATTGGAAAGTAGAATGTGATTGCTCCTATGAAGAGTTATATTTCCTAGTAACTTATGCATATAACATTTCTAAAACATTATTATTATTATATCCCATAGTGTAATTTTTTAATAATTAAAATTTTCTGCTTTTTAAGATCTTAAGTAACAATAGGACAATCCCACTATAATTAAATAATTAAAACGTTTCCAGATATTATGCCAGCTTGCTTGCTGGTTGTTATAACTCGATTATTTCACCCTTAAGTCAAGCTTGTTGGAACAAGCAGCTATGTGAGTAATTTGGTTAAACTTGAAAAATGCTTGAATTTCGTTTCATTGCACTTCCGCTATCGTCTCAGTGTCATGAAGTCCCATCACGTGTGGAGTGACTTGATTTAGGAATTATGAATGTTGGAGAGGCTTTGTGGTGAACTACGTGAAGCTTAAACAACAATGTAAAATAAAAAATGGGGAATCGCCGGTATGGTGCAATGGTAAAGCATGGCATGTCTAGACCGGTGACCCGGGTTCGAATCCCAGCTAGGTGATTGATTTTTTATTTTAAAAAACATCAGTCTTTGTACTTCTAAATAATTACTTCCTTTGGATTCCTTTTGTGCTTTTCAACATTTTATTAAATTCATGGAAATAGTTAAGAAAGGTCAGGTTAGATTTACTTTATACGCAATGATTTTTTTCCGAAAACAGTATTAACGAACACCGCACTCTGCCGATTTCCCAGATATCACCCAAACTTGTAGTAAGTTTGTACGAGGTTTGGCATTGCAAGTTTGCACAAAGTATTCCATTGGATTGCTTCAAACTCGCTACAATATTGCAGCAAACTTGCTAGTTGACACATGCAAAATTTGCTACAAACATTGCACGCCAAATTTGCTACAAACATTGCACGCCAAATTTGCTACAAACTTGTCTTGTTAAACATCAAGTCTCTGGTGGAAAAAGACTTCTAATGTCTGGATTGAGGCTCGAACCTACGATTTTCAGTTTTGTTTGTAGTCGTTCATTCACTGAAAATCAAAAGTACACTTAAATTGAACAATATGTCCCGAAATAAATTCACAATATGTTCCAGTTTTATCACGTTTTTAGTTCATATTATGTGATCTATTCGCGAAATTAATATGAACTACGCCACATTTTTAGTGCACGACACATGAACTTCTAGTGTGCTGATATCTAATTCATGCACAAAAGATTCACTTAATAGTGACAAATGTGCTAAAAGTCATCTGAAAACGAACTCTAAATAATGTGAATTACGGTAAATATGAACTTAATGTGACACAAAATGTTCACATTTTTTCAGTAGTTTCGCATAAAGTTCCCATGCGTTCACATAAAATTCATTTTGGTGTAGTTTTCGTATGTTTCTTGTGCCAGGAGATTTTCAGTGGTCTACTCACTGCTCTATCGCGCCACTCGTAATTATTTTCTATTTTACTAGTCCTTTTATGTTACGAAAACATTTTTAAAAAAGTAAATGCACTGATATGCGCTGAAATTCGAAACTGTGAAAGCACATTGACCCTGTTTTAGAAATATGAAGCCTGCTTCGTTAATTTTCGCAAGCGAGCCTCCTCGGGAAAATTATAATGATGTGTATACTTTACTTCTCGGGTCGATGACATGTTGCGTTTTTGGTCTTTGTATTGTATATATATATATAATAAAAGAAATGAATAATTATCCAACTTGAATTGTTTAACTTATTTTCGGGAAATGCGTACCATTTTTAAAAGTGTGTAAAATGTCGAAAAATACAAAAGGAAGGAAAGGGGAGGAAATATTTATAAGTACAAATAAAAAGTTGTTAAAATAAAATTTTGTGTACAAACCCGGCGTTCCACTTAGTAATCCAACAAGAAATATCACTGTTAGTTTATCACTGTAATGAAAAATCAAGGCTAGTCGAAACTTGGCTTCAACTAGCGTACTATCTGTGAAACTGACAGCCAGTTTGTCTGAGAAATGTCATCGACTCGAACAGTAAAGTACACATCATTATGATAATCTTGAGGTGACTCGCTTGTGAAAAATCACGAATCAGCCTTCTTCATAGCTCTAACAGGATCAATAAACTTTCCCAATTTCGAATTAGTCTACATAAATTCCATTATTCCAGAAACTGTTTTCGTAAGATAAAAGGACTAGTAAAATGGACTTTGTTCAGAAGAAAAACTGTGGAGTAATCGGTAGAATGGCGGACAACAAACAAATCTAAAGGTAATAAATTCGATCGCACTGCAGACTGAAATCTATTCTCGCTAAAGGCTCGATGTCGGTCTACCAACGTTTTTTAAAAACAAGGTTTGTAGCAAGTTTGTCCTGAAAGATTTGTAACAAGTTTGCTGCAAGATTGTAGCAAGTTAGAGGCCTTGAAATGCCAAACTTGCTGCAAGTTTGGAGACTTGTAGTGTCAATGTTGCATCAACCTTGTTGCAAGTTTACTGTACTATCTGGGTCATTCGCTACGCTGACAGTTGCACATGTTTAGATCCAGAAGTTAGCCAAGCGTTGTAAAAAAAACTGTGTAATGAGAATAGCACGTGTTACATAAAACTTCTATACGCATCGTGCATTAAACCATTCTGTAATGAAAATATTTTCTATATGTCCCTAAATTTCACGTCTGAGTTGATGAAATACATAACCGATGTCCTTTCTCAACAGATGCCCAAGCATTATAGTGGATAAAACGTCGGATAGCAAATCACAAGGATACACGTTAAAATCCAGAAGCAGACATGTATGAAAAATTTTGAACGTACTTCAGAGGCGAGAATAATACGCGTAATGGAATAAAATCAGGATGTAGGTAAGATCACAATTTTTGTAAAACGGTTGTAAAAATATACGTGATTCCTTTTATTAAATCTCGTTTGAAACCAGTTTGCCAGTCTTGTCCGTAAAGCCGTCAAAACAATTTTAACCTCGAATCTTGTATACTAGACTTCTTGGCTTGATTTGCTAAGCTTGTAACAGTTGTCACACTTGTCAGAACAAGCTTGATTCCCTTAGAATTCAGATGAAAATTGGTACGTGCTGTTTTATCGTTACATGAAAAGAATAGAGTTCCAATAACTTCATTTTATTGTCACCAGAGAGGATGATGTTAGAATATAGCAGAGCCACCTGCCGTTAGTTTTCAGAAATTGCTGAACAGTTTGCAGACAAACAGATAAAACTATTATTTTAATTTTTAAATTATTATTATTATTATTACTTATCCATAGTGAACATTTAATTAATAAATTTTTTAGCACAGTCACAACAAAGGTAACTCTTTCCTTTCCTTTTATTTGTAATTAAGAAACTTGATTAAAAGCAACAATTTTTCAATCTATAAATTAGTTAATTTGATCTTCCGTTTTAGTTATTTTTCTTCAAATAGGATAGACCCAATTATAATTAAATAATTCAGATTTTCTTTTTGAGAGAGAGAGAGAGAAAATAAAGGAGCTGTAAATAGGTAACGCGACCAGCCCAGATGCAATGATTTCCTCTAATCGTCACCAGTGAGCAGATGGTTATAGAATGGATAATATATTTCCGGGGCAAATTTAAACGTAGCTATACTATCCCAGGTTCTATCCGGTGAGAACGCAAGAGGTTTTTAAAATCCACTACAAACTTTACGCCTTTTCCATAAAACGTTACCAATCATCTCCATCCAAAATGAGACAGTAGCAAACCACTGTCGTTTCATCTTGCTCAGATATTTTCCGGTCCGAATACTGCCTCCGACCAGAACAATCATTATCATAATCCATGAATGAGTATAGAGAAGTAAGAACGTTTAAATGCAGGCCTAGAGTTAAAATAAACATAAGCTACATTTCAAAACAAAAGACCGGTGTGTATGTGTGTAGAATTTATCGATTTAGACTGATGAATTGAACTGAAAATACAATTCTGAAAAATAAAGTTATTGTAAAAGAGAACGCAAGTAGCAAACGTGCATTTGCTTCAGAGGGATCATAATAATTAGGATTTTGCCACATTTCTTGTTTTTAACCAATGTTACTAAATGTCTATCAAAAACAAACAGAAGACGTCTCAATAATTATTTTTCCTATGTAGAATAAATTTCCATTCTTTTCATTGCACACTTTTAAATTCACCTTTTCCAGTATATACGGCTGTGGACAAAGGTACTGTCGCATGTCTTTAAAGAATATTCCCCAAATTCGTGAAGATGTCCCTCGCGTGTGTGACAAGGGGAATTAAACGAAAATTAAAATTATGTTAAATAGTTCCTATTGTGTTACAAAAATATCACGTTCCAAAATAAAACGAGAGAACTATACAACTTGGAAAGATTTTTGGACTTACAATTTTCTGTCTATGAAAAATTATATTTTAACAAATATAGCCTTAGTTTAGATACATATCATAGCAATATTTTCCTGAAACGTGCATCATGTGATTATGCATATATCTATAAGTCAACAAATTTATACGATGTTTCAATATTATTTGTTTTCGAAATGGGAAAAGTCAACTATAGACATGCGACAAAACTTTTATCCATAGCTGCACCAATAAGTAGATAGTCATTAAAACAGAGATTTATAACCGTATTTAACAGTGGTAATGTTACTACTATGATTAAGGCCTTAACTTTAAGAGAATGGAATCGCGCTGCCTATTGATTATATGATTTTGCAGCGTATCTATTCAGTTCTACTGAGATTTACAGAAACAAGTCTATTATCAAAGTATTCACAGTATATGCGCTAGAAAAAAGGGCATTCAATAACAAACACTTGTTGGACTTTGTGGCTTTATATTACAAAACAGAAGAACATTAAAACAAGACATGAATTGCACGAATTCAAGAGAATACGTTCAATAAATTTACACGAACATATTACTTATGGAAACAGGCTGAACTAAAATAAAATAAACACTGTAGCTGAGAGGATGGCACATTGGTACATTGCCGTTAGTTTATCCTAGTGGAAAAGATAAATTATGAGAACTTTGTGGTAGATAACATTAATGTTCGACCATTAACATATTGGAAATACATGGCGATCAGGCAACTACTCTTTGCTGTGTGTGGATTTCGACGATTACTGAAGACAAAAGTAAGTTTGAGGTCCCTTGATAGCAAAGCTATAGCAAAAGGAACCTTCTGTTCCCGCTCATGGTGTCCGTCAGTGTCCAGAAATTAAATCTCAGGAACTACAAGGTGTAGAGAGATGCTTGAAACATTTTTGTATTTGCCACAATACGAAAACACTGACGGGTATCTATGTTCATAAGGACCCAACTTTCCAGTGTTGCTAACCTATTTTCTTTACAATTATTATATTTTTTCAAATTGCTTCTATTACTTCAGACATACTTAGTACAAACATTTGACAGAATAGGAACATACTGTAGGTGTTGGCACGTGCCCAGAAATTATATCTCATGAACCACAAGGTGTATTGGCTGAGGTGTCGTTGGAAAGGTATTGGCTAGACTAGCTTCGAGTCGCCCGAACCGTCTTGATTGTTGCAGTAGTTCAGTGTTTCCAACCTATTTTTAAAAATAATCAATTATTCAAAATGCTTCCATTCAGCTAGACTACCTGCACCAAACTTGGCATAAACATTATTCGACACAATAGAAATGTACTGTGGGTTTTCCCGTACCTAGGCACTGCAGTTGTCAGTGTTACCAACCTATTTTATAAAAATCAATGCTTGTGTGGCTAAAATGCTATGCGATTGTTGGTAGAATGGCAGCTCTAACTGTTTTACCTTTAGGTCTGTAGGTTTCTGTAGAATACGTTTATTGGGTTATCAGTACAATATCTGGTGTACGTGAACACACATTTCCCTCAGCAGAAATTTGTCTGTAGGTAGCATAACAAACTTAGCTCATTCATCAGGAAATCCGCTTCTTTCTTAAAATGTCCGCTTGGGACAGATTGGTTCACATTCGCAGGAATACCAATCTGCCCCTACTCAGGAAGCACTGCTAGAATGAAGACAATATTGTATTTCCCAGTTAACATAAAAGGTTTCAAAGTAAAGTGAACGTAATTGTAGTACACATTTTTTCTTGCAGCACGAAGCATAACATACAAGTTATCAAACTTTTATATTTAACAGTAGCCACACTTATATTTTGTAGCAATACTTAGGGCACCATTATTTCATTTTGAGACTTTTATATTAACCAAATGAATTTTGTATAAGTATAAATTAAGCAGATTGAAACTCCTGATAAGAGCTTGAATTATATTAGTAATGTCCTAGTTGTATATTATTAGTAGACTCTAATATTTTCATATTTTTAAATTAGTAATATTTTTAAAATGTTTAGAAATTTTCCAGGAAAGAATGTTGATAAATGTTTTCATTCATGCACACTTGATGATTAATAATATCTATACGTTAATCAGCACGGTGAGACTTAACATAACCTGTACCAATCTGCCCATGCATGGGCACATTTGTACAGTTTGGAAGTCTTCTTAAAAAAATTAATTACTTAAGGTAGGCAAAGGTTAAAAAAACAGCTTTGTGCTATAAAATTAGGCAAAGGATCATACTTTAATTGGAATATGGAAAGATGTTGGAGTTAGTGAAAACACGCCTTAAAATCCTCATTTTGTAAAATTCGTACCAATGTGACCCCCTTTTCCGTACCTCATTGTTATAGATACAAATTGTCATTAGTAATAGTGTTTTGTAAGTAACGGGAAAACTTCCAGCAAATTTATGGTATACCGCTTTACTTATTGGAACATATTTAGCTTTAAATTACATCGTAACAGAACGGAAAGAGCAAAATATTTATAAAAAATTCTGGGAAATCTTGTACGTCTGTAGAGAGGAAGACTACCTAAATCTTGTTACAATGTTTGATAGAAAATAGTTATTATATAATTACGAAGGCACATTTAATACTATTTGATTCTGATTTTATGAGAATTTTATCCTTTACTTGAGATTTAGATAGATTAACTTACCATCCCATGGTATTCCATTCAGAGGGAGCTCTTCTATAAGATATTCCACAGGGTTGTTCAAAGTTTCTAGTGTCCCTTCACGATAGCTCTCACACATTTTAGTGGCCCATTTCTCCTAAAACAACAAATGAAAATATGTTAGTACTTTTTTAAAGCAGTACTTGAGTGTTACAAATGGATGTGTCTATTTCTTATTGACCATTCATCCCTGCTGGTTTCCGACAAAGCTTGACTGATTTTTTGCTATAAAATCGAGACATACACAGTTTTAGTTTTAATTAATCAATCAATTTCGGGAGCCTATACCCATTTCGGCACCACCAATTAATATGCAGTAATTTTATTTTTCGAAGAAAAAATCCCTTATAACTCAGTAAATGTTGGTAGATAGGACATACTACGGGAGAAATTAAGCCTGTGAAAACAGAGAATTTATGTTATATTATAGAATTCATTAAGTATAATAGGCCTATTACGGCAGATTTGAAAGCTGCAATAATTTTTGCGGTAGAGAGTACAGCTTGAGGCGTAGCAGTTGCATTGTTGTACAGTGTAAAGCTTAATGATAGAACGTCCAGGCGCACGTCCTGCCGGCAGGACGCGAACCATTCACTTTCATAGTTTCTGTACGTACTACTCGTAGGACACAGTGCCCTTCTGGTAGGACGCTTGGACGTTCTAAATCCGCGGTACCGAGCCGCCGTAACTCTGGTGCTAGAGCGTTGGCGTAGTATTCGGAAGGTCGTGGGTTCTATCCCAGCGGCCGACCATCCTGACAGTTTTTTCTTCCTCAGTCACACCAGGCAAATGGCGGGTTGGCACCTTCAATACAGGTCCTGGTCGACACTTCCCGAATGCCTTCCCCTCACCTATCCCGGTCTGCGCCTTTGGTGTCTAAAGGCCATAAATAAAATTCAATTTCCATCAGTGGACTTCTTGATCAGGTTTTCTTTCTCATGAGCGGGTTTCAAGAGCAGATCGTGTTCCAGACAGCAGTCAGGATGCTAATATGTCTCAGGGTTGACATTTTGAATATCTGAACCCATAAGTTTAATGAACATTATGTCGGATACATGCTCAAGTAGAAACTTGCTTTGAAAAGAGGTTATAAATTCATATATAGAAATGACCGAACCTCCATATTCAGCAGTTGATATTCATATTGCACTTACAATTGATATAAGGGCCATAAAATCTTTAAACTCTCTAAATGCTCTCGTTGTTTCTCTGCTGTTTTCAAGACAAGTTTCAAAAGTTCCGGACTCCGTATGAGTGGGTACCGGCTTATACCACCTCCTTCCTGGTTAGAGATTAAAACAGAACGTTTTCCTTATGCTTAAGTTAATGGACGAAAACAAATATTTTTCATATACTTTTCCAAAATTCCAGAAGATATAGACTCAGGTGCCTGGGTGTGAAATTATACTTTAGGGTGGGACTTTTGTAGCCCTTTACATAAAGAATGAAAACACCTTGGTTTGCATAATTCTTCTGTTTCACCTTTACTGTAACTGTAAACATAATATATACGTGGTACCACCAAATATTTAGGGCTGCGCACGCCTATGCCCGTACCCTTTCTGTCATTTAGCTTGCTAGCTCCATCGGCGTTTTCCTAAGATATTTCATTGTTTCCCACACAGAAGACAAATATTTTTAAAATGTTTTTAATAATATATATATTTTTTAATATTTCTGGATCTACTAATATTCTTATTAGAAAAAATCCGGAAATAATTCTGAACTATACAAACCAATTTTCCAAAATATGTCCCAAAAAGATTTAAAATTAATTTTTTCTGCATATTTTTAACTGTTGTTTACAATTGAAAATTATTTGTTGCATGTCCATGAAATGACTTTTTTAGCATTATCAAATTTGCTCCAACTAAGCTTATTTATGTTTCGGCAAGTGCTGGTACTGATTTCTCGTATTTGGAAGGTTAGGTCAACCTAGAAACTGCTAAAGACAAGTAAATTGCTTGTCGCCGAGCAAGAATGGCACACAAACCACTCTGTCTATATCATAATTCGACATCTTACCTACAGGGTCACGGTGCCAAACAAAAAATCAAACAACATCTTCATACGTTTGCCCAATTAAAGTTAGGCCAATCGAAATTAAAGCCCACCTGACCCGTTCTATCTCAATTCAGGCAGGGCATGTACAGGTCAAGTCATAGATTTTGATAATCACTTTTCTATGAACTCTTTATGAAAAACAGAAACTCTGTTTATTTCCCCCCACCGAGATTACTCCCATCTTGTTTTTACAGGGTGTACCAAATGCTGACAACTTTGAAGAACAAATCGAAACTTCCAAGATTTCGGGAATTTTTACTCCATTTTGTAACAAAGTATGTAAGAAATTACTTGTTGTTTACAACTTTGAGTAACCACTTCCCAAGCAGCACAAACGCGTGGATTCAACGTCATTTGTTGATCATGGAAATTTAAAAGACGTCAAGCGAAAAATATTAACTCATTTGGTACCTCAAATAAAATGAGAAGTATGCCGTCATTGCTGAAACGACATTTAAACGTCATCATTCTAACCTTTTGTATGACTTACTCACGCACCCCAATAGGCAAATGGTTGGAACGTCAGTTGAGGATTACTAACAGACGTCATATGTTCGTCATGTAAATGATGTCTATTTGGCTGTCATATTTCACCATCACGTGTCTTTTACGTCATTGTACACAATTTTTATCTTCATATGACGTGAAAATGACGTCTATGTGTACTTTATCGCAAAGGCTCCTTAAAGAGGTTGAGTCTTTCACTTTCACTCTAATAACAACGAAAAGTTTTTTTCAAGTTCACCATATTTCGACGCCAAATCTCAGATTTTATTTAATATTGATTTTTCTCAATATAGTTGAGACAGTTGTGTGTTCTAAAGTAGATCAAGTTTTATTATCGACTAAGCGTTGGTACATTGGCTAAGTTGTATTTTATGGCTAAATGTTTCCTGCAAGAAAATGGTGATTTTGAAAAGTCGGCCATAATTGGAAGCCAGTTTAAGTCATTCTCGAAAATTGATTTTTTTTAAAAAATATAGTTAAGAACGTTGTGTGTTCTAAAAATGTATCAAATTTTATAAACCACGACGTATTTGTTTAGCTTTTACGGCTAAATGCATCCTGCAAAAAAAGGGGGGCTAGCAAGACACTTCGGGAGCTACTAAATTTGACGGGAGAGGCAGCCTGTCGCCAAAAATTCTCGAAGTGTCTTGTGAACGCAAATTTTGTACAGGAAACATTTAGCCGTAAATTCTAAACCAGTGCGTCGTCGATTATAAAACTTCGTCAATTTTTGTACAAACCATATGTAGCAACTTGTACAAATGATATTGGAATAATCTTTTGACATCAATATAACTATAATATAAAAAGCATGGCTTATTTATATTAATTAGCTGCTACGATATAATTTGTTAAAAGCAGTACAACATACTGCATTTTACACTTTAATAAATATTTTAATTAACAATTTTAAGAAGATTTTAAAGAAGCATCACATATCAGAAATTGAGCCAAATCAACTGTGTGGTACATTTCCAAAGTCCAATTTCAAATGTTTAAACTTTCTCAAATTAAGAAAAGAAATTGAATTGACCCACCATCTTGTAGAATGTTCAACTGCATTTCAAATGAGTACTTCCACAATTCTGTGCGTTTATTAGCACTTTAGATATGCCGAAAAGAAAAAGTAATCAAAATCAGCCATTAAAAAAACAACTCCAGAACAGAACCAACAATTTCTCTTTATAAAACGACTCGGCATGGTAGTTCTGATCACTGTCCATCCACCAAATGTCATGCCGGTCGGGTGGTCGAGCGGTCTGCGGCGGTAGGCTATAGACTCAACGGTCCCGGGTTCGAGTCCCGGCAGGGGCATGGGTGTGGATTTTAACACTTAACAGCTAAAGGCAAATCGTGACGGGCCGAAGTCCAAAGTTACTAAACTGGCCCATATAAAAATAAAGTTTACCAAAAGTTTTTACCAAATGTCATCAACATCTGAGATACAAAATTAAACCATTTGTTCCATTTGAGCTGGAGTTATCCTACAGTACTTGAATTAGAAAAATTCAGATAGTTTTCAATTTGATATATCCCGATCATTGCATGAGATCAAACTAAAATTAATAGACGTTTTCTTAAACTACAGTACACAGAGAAA
Source organism: Lepisma saccharinum (assembly GCA_022664845.1). NCBI lineage: Eukaryota > Metazoa > Arthropoda > Insecta > Zygentoma > Lepismatidae > Lepisma > Lepisma saccharinum. The sequence continues at coordinate 15,238 of JAGDQP010035708.1, forward strand.
ACTAGAAAAAAATTGCAAGTTTATCCACAAATATAAATATAAAATATAACATTAGAAATATAATAAATAAAGTACTGCACACATATTAAATCGCAACTTACAAGAAGTTTAAAAGCTTCTGTTTTAATGCGCCTTATCTCACAGAAGTGTTTGAGCTTTAGGATAAATCTAGAAATATCCATGTAATCTTTTATCTTCATCTTCCTCTGGCCAATCCACGCATACTTCACTCCCCAACGGAAATCGTCATGTTAGAAATTCACCACATTTCCTATAAAGAGAAAACCAGTGTTTCAAAAAATAGAACTCTGTTTACAACCATCCTCAAATATAATTTTCTTCACTCCAATTTAAAGAAACGAAATCAGAAGCAACAGGAAGAATAATAGGAATTCTAAAATATCTGGAATCAGAGTGGTTCCAAAAGATCTGGATAAGCTTCAATAGGTGAATCCTGATATCCTGACAAGGAAACAAAATCCCAAGCAATGTATTAAAATAATATTGTATATAATTGACATATTCAAACCCATATTCTATAGTCTACTGTATATAATATTAACTTGTAAAATTATTTTGAATCACCAATGTTTTCAATAAATTGTAAAGCTGCTTTTGTTTGGGTGGGGAAGCAGCATTAGGACCGGGATATCCTGGAGTTCCGGAGATCTACCGATGCTGGTTGTCTAATCAAAATGTAATTGTATCTCAATATGTTTGTAATAAATTTTCAATATGCAGAAATGTGCACAGTGTCGAAACTATAGGCGTACAAAGTTCGCGAGGCATTGTCACAAATGACGTCATATCCTGGAAGATATGTCGACTTAGCAACTCACAATCGAAGTTGTACCCAATATGACTATTTCACTATTTATGATTGAGAGAGTGTCTTATAGATGGATTTTCTTACGTAAAAAATTCATCGACAAGGAATTAATGTGGTTTAATAAGCTAAGTATAGAAATCTCCCTCTAAGAAGCATTCACGAATTTTATTGGCCTAGAAGTATTGGGTAAACTTTTAATATAATTGCTAAACCAACACATTGTTCATTATTTTTTCAGAAATATGACGTCATTTGTGACGATACCGTACGAGGATTGCACGCCACTAGCCCCGACACTATCTAATTTTCGCATATATCCACAAAAACTTTTCTTCTTCTTTCGATGTTAGGATTTACCTCCCGAAGTTTGTTCACATCTTTTGGAACTACTCTGTATATACAACGAAAATCGATCAAGTAAATCACTCCATGTGGCATCAAGAATACCGGAAAGCTCATATGGCTTTAAAAATGCACGAAAAAAGTTAACTTTCACAGTATAATATGGGAGCCCAACAAAAATGCATACCTTATTAAAATAAACCTATTATTATTATTATTATTATATTTTAATTCCTCTTTTTATTCGAGTCTTGAAAGATCATAAAAATGTTTTGAAATATCAGCATAATATTTATCCTATCACTGTAAAAATTTAAAAATATTTTCTATGATATTTATTGGACAATTTAAATATTTTTAAATTATCTAGAAGAAATCTCTCAACCCTTTATAATAAATAAATATTTTTAAAATGTCACTTTAGAAATATTAAGAAAATAGTATTAACAAAATGTTTTTGAAACGTATTTTCAAAAATACCCTTCAAAAAACATCACTAAACTATTTTTAAAAGATTTGTATTCCGGCGATATATTTTCTTGACAATGCTTTCAAAAAATTACATATATTTGTGCTGTTTGGGAGCCTTCAAGATACCTATGATGTTCTCTATTGTACAGTTCAACAATTCATATTTAGTAACTTTATAGTGTTAATTGTGAACGTGATCTTTGTCAAGAAAATAAGTAAGTACAATTCCTTTCCTACTCTTCAAATTTTACCTATTATATATAGAAAAATATCTCTTTAACCGACATCCTCGGGAGCGAAGAAAGTGTCTGTTCAAAAGGGGTGTCCACCTTAGAGAGGATCTGAATAGGGAGTCAATACTCAATAGACAGTAGTACAGTACAATACATACGACTGTAAGTTCAAGTAAATGATATATTACAGTGCTCATAGAGCTCTGCATTACCCCTTCGGAAGGTTTTGGGATCGATTCCATCTACGGAACATACTGAGGTTTCTGCAGAGGTTTTCCTCAGTCACACCAGGCTAATACCAAAATGGTACGTTAAAAATTAGGCTTGGACGAACTTCCGTCACACCATGTTCTCAGTACTGTTACGACCACCTGCGTTAAAGTTGCAAAAATAACGTTCAAATTCAATTCACGTGTCAGCAATATGAATTCGGGAATTTATAATCAACTTTGTTCCCACGTTGACAGGAATTTATAATGAATTTTGTGTCTGTGTCTGTAATAAGGGTGTCCGTATTAAAGGGATTAATTACTCATAAATGTACATTTTCGTTACGGACCAAAAGTATCGTCCGTTATGTAGTGGTGTCCGCTTTAGAGGGGTGTTCATTAAAAGAGCTTTCACTATGAATTGGCAATATATATCTCGGGTGTTGCAAAATAAGTGTTAAAGCTCTTGGGAGGTGATTCCTGACACTGAGACAAGAAAACAAGTCCACTTGAACTTTCGGAGATCGGACATAGTTTCGGATCTACAAGGTGCCGAAAGCGTGGGAAAATGAATTTCGGACGCCAATATTTCGGAAACTATCCAACGTACAGAGCGCGGGTAAAAAAATAACATAAGAAGTCATACCTGTTCTATTGAAATATGCATGCTTCAGAACCCTACAATGCATGCGCAAGGGATTCCCCAAAGGAACGTAGGGATTCCCGGACAATTTGCCAATGAAAGATTGGTCTAAATGGATATGTATGGATAGGGTTCCCACCTGGTAACAATAATTCTTTTGTATTAAGTCGATATCTTAACCAAATACAAAATGGCGAACACTTTCATGCCCGTTGTGTGTGGTTGCATAATCACCAGGTACGGATGATGGCCAACAGAGACGTTCTGATTATTAAGTGGAGTAAATTTGTAGCCGCATGGTCTAGGAAGACATCTGCAGTGTCGGTAGAGCACAATACATGAAACAGGGTGGTTCACAAGTGTGGAAACACGTAATGAAAAATGCCCAGAAATGTACTCTAGTAAACGTGAGTTCAAAGCGACGGAAATGTAAGGAGTAGCATCAATAACATAAAAGTCATTGCCAATTCGCCAATAGTATTACCTCAAGCCGAATCAATATGCTGTGCAAGGTTGCATACCAATAATAGTGAAATAACTGAGGCCCAATTGAAATTGTGCAAGGGAACTCACAAAGAAAGTGGGGAATCTCCTTCTGGTTAATAAAGGAAGTTCACTATTGTGATCACATAATGTCGAGATCGAAATGTAGCCAATAAAAATGACGATGAATGTCAACATGTCGTACTACTGCTGGGACACCGTCCTACATGCGAAAAATAGGAATCCACCAACGCTAAAACGTTAAAGATGACATACTCTTCCCGCGCCTTTAGTGGAACTTTCTGTATCACATAGCTGAAATCGTTCTCAGCCTACTCTGATTGCATAGTGTCATTTTCGGATGTAGTTCTTGAAACATCTGATTATTGTTTTCGCCTTTGTGGTCGTTCCTTTCATGGTAGCGATTTTACACCACGCTGCCATTAGTCGGTTGGGCTCAGAAATACAGACGGCTTTTATCCCTTCACTTGTCTGTTGGATGACTTTCCTCGGCAATAACAACCGATGCTGATGATTCTGATATGGTGTTCTGCACGAAAGAAGCTCTTTGATTCGAAGGTCCCTGGGCAAGGTGAAGCTATGGTGGTTTGCCATTGCCTTCCGTGGGATGATAATGATGTCCTACAGTTTAACGTGGGATCCGAACCACTTGTGTCCACACCGGGAATCGAACTCGGAACCATTTGATTACAAGCAAGAAATATGGAACGGAACGAAACGACACTGCAGATGTCTTCCTAGACCATGCGGCTACAAATTTACTCCACTTAATACTCAGAACGTCTCTGCTGGCCATCATCCGTACCTGGTGATTATGCAACCACACACAACGGGCATGAAAGTGTCCGCCATTTTGTATTTGGTTAAGATATCGACTTAATACAAAAGAATTATTGTTACCAGGTGGGAACCCTATCCATACATATCCATTTAGACCAATGAAAGATTGGTCTAAATGGATATGTATGGATAGG
>JAGDQP010035709.1:0-19441 GCA_022664845.1 Lepisma saccharinum
ATATATATATATATATATATATATATATACTACAAGATCGCCAGAGCAGTTGTTATTTTGTTAGATAACCTGAATAAGTAATTCTTGCATTAAAGTTCTAAAACGCACAAACTCTGTAGAAATGGCTTACTTTTTTTTTCTTAAAAAAAAAGAAGTATTTAAGATCTGTTTGCATCTTTGACACACGCTGATGAAAGAGGAGGATATGAAAGTATCACAAACATTATTTTGATTGCACATAAAAATCGCATTAACTGTTTAAATTATGAATTTAGTTCGGTAGAAAATAGCATGGGAAATTCTCCTCACGTGCAGTCACTGGAGGTATTGTTTTCATTTTAGGTATGTTCATCTAATGCATTGTTAAGTCCTATCGTATTTCGTTGCATTGATAATTCTATTTTCATATCAAAAGTTCGCAAATGCTTTCCTTAAGTCACGATTAACGATATCATTAAATGTGAAATAAAAATATGAATATTTCTAAAATAAATTGAAACAATATTCAAATCAAGAAGACTGAATGAGAATGTGTTTGTGATTATACACAAATATTTTTGAAGCTTTACTATTCTATATTTTATTGTAGGGACAGAAGAGCGAAAACACGATCTTTTCAGTGTTACTTACCAGGATGAGTCATATGTTCGTAGCATTTTCATGGATAATGTGCATCACCCGCCTCCCCTTGTACCACATAAGCCTTTTGCGAGGTACATCACATGACACTATATTGCCCATCTCCAACGTTCCACCAGTGACATAAGCCCCTGACGATACCAGGCTGCAGGGTTTGAATCAAAGAACTCAGTAATGCCAGTTGTCACATCGTCAACGGAATGGAATTATCTGCCCCACAGGAAGTGCGTCATGGAACGAAACAGATGAAAATCATATGGCGCAAGGTCGGGACTGTAGCGGGGGTGAAGGGAAATGTCGACGCCATCCATGTTCGCAATATGCTGGCGGACTCTTCTTGACCTGTGGCATGGAGTATTGTCAAATTGGAGAGGCCGTCGCTTTCGGTTCACCAGTGCTGGATAACGACGGCGCAAAATGTCGTATACCCGTTGCAACTGTTCAATATACAATGTCCCATCTACGGAACGACCATGTGGAACGAGCACCCAGTGCAACGGACCTTCGAAATTCCACCACACACACAGTATTGTCTTCTCTTCAAACCGTCACTTTGGCTTGTCATTGAGACTGAATTCACCAGACCGAAAACGTTGAAACCACTTTCTACATGTGGACGGGTGGACAGTACCTTCACCTTCTACGGTACATATTTCCTTGGCTGCTGCTGCTGCATTCAACCTCATTTTCCAGTAATGGTGCAGAAGAACACGACACACAAGTTTCTCCTCAGCCATTGTCCTGACAACTGTGCATTCAACGCGTAGTTCCTCCCACACACCGTTAGCGCTGTGATCAGACAGACACGTGACACGCTTTCTGCCACCACCACCTTCACCTGTTCTACACGTTGCACATGTTTTTTCCGGCATCGAGTGGGCGGAACCACCCAACGCTACGAACATATGACTGACCCTGGTATATTTAGTATACAGCAGTTGTAATGTAATCTTAATCTACAGAGTGCCAGGTTCCTCTAAATGTTATTACCAGTATGATACACAACATACTTCAAGTATTTATTAGATAATTGCAAATGTGGTTGGTAAGAAAAAGCTTTGAGCTAATGTGCACGCTCATAAAAATGTTGATTTCATATGGTAATGTCATTTGTATCAATAACATTAAATTAAATATTTTTCCGATCCAGTAAAAAATTATGGGGAGAGTAAAAACTTACACGTTCGCACTTAAACATACATCTAGCTAACACAGGTTTGTATGGGCTGCAGTTACATTTTCCTGGAAAGAAAATTATCAAAAGTTCAAAATAAATGTACAATCATTATTATAATTTTAGTGAAAGTAGTATAAATATTCGACAAAACAATAACGATTTAGCTTTTAAATTTGGCACGTTAAAATAAAGAACGGCAACTTTTCAACACATAACAATTTCTGTGCACAAAATTATTATTATTATTTTTTTAATTTGCATACTCAGCCACTAAAGATTGTAGGGCTATTTTTAAAAAATGGCTTTGTAACCAAATTGGGTATTAATAACGTGAGGATGTTTAAGATAACCAGAAGTTTTAGGCTGCAAGCTTTTTTCATTGTCGAATACTTCAGAAGCGGGGTAAAATATAATATTTAAAATAAATATCAACGTAAATTCTCAAACCCATTCTTTTCTATTATAATGTTATTACCAAACCCACGTAATTTATTTACATTATTAAATTGCGTTACATTTAGATCATTTCGACTACAAGCTGTTCACACGTCATAAGTTCAATTGTTTAAAAATATATGTCAATGCCCCAGCGAATTCTGACCCCAGCGATAACTCCATCCTCTTGTGAGTGGTTCACAAATGCGACCCATATACCTTACGTTGAAAACAATGGCAACAACTTAATACTGCAAACTTGAAAATACTGTATAGATCCCTGGAATTTAACACTACTTGTTGCCAATTTTGTCTGTCACGCTTCGTAAAGAATCGTACAGCATTTTCCTTTTAGCTGTCTTTTTCAGTAGCTCTGGACGTTTTTTATTTTTATTTTATTTTATTTATTTATTTATTTATTTTGTTAAATGTAAGACTAGAAAAGTGAGAAAGATATTTTTCATTCTTGGTTCTTCAATTGGTTTGACCTGGCTACAGTGTTAGAACTTTGGCTGCTAGTAGGTGGCTGAGCATCGACCTCCAGTAATACGATACTGGACTCACGCAGCCATTGAACATTTCATGAATATGTGAAGCTAGGGAACGGAGAGGAAACTTAATCTCGCTTGTCCACTTTCAGTCCAAACCAATTTGTACCAAAGTTTCGATTCTAGCTCAGCTTTTAACGCTTGATATCGCTGTGTGGCCCGCTCTTTTAGTTATCTCTTAATTATTGCAAAAGACGTAAATATTATTTGCAGTATTTTCTGTTGTAGGAAAAGTACGGTATACACTTACATCAATAACTCAGGAATTAAGTCTTGAATCAAAAAACGGGCCACACAGCGATATCAAGTATATAAAGCTGAGTTAGAAATGAAAATTTGGTCCACATTGGATTACACTGGAAGTGGACAAACGAGTTTAAATATTTGCTCTGGCGTCTATCTTTGAACACTAAGTAGTTAGTACATTATAGTTTACGTAGAGCTCGATGTGGGTGAGTCATAGATTAAATGAGTACTAGATAATCCAGCGAGCACCTAACAAGGAAATCTGAGCGACAATAGCGCTCCTGGTATAAGAGGGAAGCAGCGGGAAACAAAGACGAATCGATATTCAGTACATCGGGGCGTTCGCGCCGGCATTTAAATGCACAACAACTTTAGTCGTTTCCTGGAGATTGCCGTGGCATGTTGAATGTAAGTCGAATGCGATATTTAAAAAAAAAAATCCCCGGTTATATGATAGTCAAAACCCAAATGCAACCATCTAACATGTCTTAGTTAAGTCTACAATATTTTGAGCATTCAATGAATGAGAATATGAAATGGTAAGGAAAATAGAAAAAAAAAACTGATTCCCTTATTATGTTTGAACGCAACGGCTCTCCTGTATATTTTTTCTCGACGCGCATGTGTGGCGTGGTTTGTTAATTCTCCTGTCGCGAGAGGAACTAATTGGCTGCGTTTCTCTCTAGTAGACGCAGGCGATTACAATTGCTAGTATAGGAAGTTATTCCTCTAATTATCTATCCTTTTTGGGGTGAGTGAGAAGAGGTGGAGGATATAGTTAAGGATTCGTGACCATAGCGGATGGTTTTATCTTCGCTATTAGCGTTCTGCTGTTTTTGTGGCTTCGTTGCTGTTGGTGGGTGGCAATCTTGTGTTTACTTGTGCACATGTTCAGATTCGTTCAAAAATCCGAACTTATAGAGAAATAAAGATTTCTTGTTACTAGTAATAAATTAGATTATTAAGTGACAATAGGTGCCCTTCGTATTTTTCACTAAAGATTGCATTTAAATTTAGTTATTCATTATTCAATTGTGTTGGTCTTTAGGACGACTTAACTGTGATTGTGGCTGCAACGGTGACCTGGTTAAATTATTTTATCATTCGTTTTGTCATAACTTTGTGTGGTGTTTTATAAGGGTAAATTTAATTAATATAGCCTGTTTTTTTCCTTAAAATTGTGAAAAATAGCAAGTGATACAATTCAACGTAGATTTCGTAATCAGTTAGGATTGCATTCAAATCTCTTGGACCGGCTCAAATTAAATATTCTTTTGAAATATCTGTGTGTAACTATTTGTCGTGTACCCTTGTATTTTGTACCGGTTGGTACAAAGTACAAGAAATTCAAGATTTTAAGGATACAGTTTGATTATAACCAGTAAACCAGTGAATAAATAAGTAACTTGTTTAATTAAATGTTTCTAATGAAAAAGTGATTTGTACAGTCTGAGGAACTTAGCTGCAGTCGTTTAAATAAGCAATATTTTGTCAGCTTAAATTTTCAAAACTCTGAGTAGATTAGTTTAACAGGGTATTATTTTCGGTGTTCATGATCCTTTTGCGTTGTCTGTGTCCATGGCGTTGCATTTGTGAATATCTGTTTTCTCTTTCTTTGTAGTGGAGTGTCAGTGACTGGTAAATTATTGGATGGTGACATTTTGAAGTGAGCCTTAGAGTCATTTACCTTCCTTATATTTCTCTGTTCGGGTAGTTGCCTAGGAAATTTGCTACTTGCCGTTTTGTACCCACAATTTCTGAGAGGAAGTGACGAACACAGGGTTTGGGTTTAGAGGGGTGGTTCTTTGCCTCCCAGCTCTTGGGAAGGAACCGACTAATAAAAATCTATGTTAAAATATGAATCCCTTTGCCCGTCACGGATTTTCAAAAAGTATTGGTACATTATACCGCCTACATTTCAGAGGCAATGATAGGCTTATGGATTCATATTTCAAAATCCGCTTTTTTATATTAACATGTTTAATCCCAAGAATTGGGAGGCAAACAAAAGCATCTCTAAAAACCAACTATGGGCTCGCAAATTCCTCTCAAAATTATATGTACAAAATCGGATTTTTTTTACCCACAATTCAAGGGTGCAATTTTTGCACTAAAGCCTTGTTCATTAATTTGGCAAGCTCAGTGTATCGTATTCTGGATGGTTCCCCTTTGTAACATTTTCTTTGTAGGCAGGTTTATTCGAAATTATAATGTTTTGTAATTTTCATTCTCGTGGTCATAGCCGGTATTTTAACCTTCTTTCTATCAGGAACTAATGCTGTCTTCATCCATGATTGAGATCATTTCCGTTGTTCCGATCCATTATCATTTTTTCAGTTGTAAGTTCTTTACTCAATGTCTCTGTACAAACTTCAGATTAATCTGGAAAGTTAGCTGCTGTGAGGGCTCAAAATGTTTTTTGGGGGTAAAAATATCTCCTGTTGCTGCTAATTTATGGTTCATTTTAATTGGTAATTACTGGGAAATGTATTAATATTTTTGAAAAACTATTTCTCGTAAATCATCGATCTTAAGTATCATTAGGAATTTGTTGCAGAATTGATTCTGTAGAGGGAATTTTATGCAATAATACTTTTCCGTCTTGATACTAGTTATATTTATCAACCATGCCTGTTTACTTCTGTCATTCCGACGTCAACATTTTTTGTTTCTGAATTTGGAGTCATTGTCTATGGTTGGACTATTTTTTATTTTTTTACCGGAGAAACTCGGCAGCATATCATATTATTTCACCATTACTCGAAAGTTCGGTTCTTCCGACCCATTATTGGTTTTGTAATTCTAAGTCGTTTATTCAGTGTTTCTGTACGAACATCATATTATTCTGGAAATTTTTCTGAAGGTAGCCGGTGCGAGCGCTCAAAATGTTTCTTTTTGTTCAAAATCTTCTGTAGCTGCTATTCTGTGGTTCAGTTGAGTTCGTAATTACTGAGACGTGCATTATTATTGTTGAAAAACTGTTTATCTTAAATAATGGTGTTGTATTATCATTAGGAATTTGGTGGGCAATTGATTCTGTACATGGAATTGTTCGAAATAATACTTTTCCATCTTGAAACTGGTTCTATTTATCAAATGTGGCTGTTTTCGTCCGTCATTCCGACGTCAACTGGTTGCTTTCTGAATTTAGAGTCACTGTCCAACGGGTTGAGTTATTTGAATTTTTAATGGAGAAACCCGGAAGCAGATCATTTTGTTTCAACATTACTCGCAAGTTGATCTCAATTGGGTTGTTCCTAGCAAATAAACTTTTCTAAATCTTCTGGAAAAAACTTCTTGTTGCGAAATATTGCCAATGATAAGCTGTCCGTTCCTCCTGGAGATCTTTTTAGGGATTATTCATATAATTGAAGTTGCAGAACAACTTGATACATATCAGGATTACTCCCAGCGCCATACGGAAAACTTATGTCACTTTGCATTTATGATCATATATTTCATTTGAACTTATCGTAGCTTTTCACGACAATCAGATGATCCAACGTTGTCATAAATTATAACGCAAACCTTTTCAACAAATTTGCCTCCTAGAATCTCTAAACTGGTTTTAGAGTCGCTAGTCGTAATAACAGGTTCAGGTTAGTTCCTTTAGTTAAATTTTAACACAACTACATTTTTTTAGAAGATGTATACCATGTGCACTATTTTCCAGTAGAATTATGTACGAAGAAAAATTAAATTTTAGGAAGTTACATTTGAATTAGAGTTTAATAACACTTAGAGCCAACTTACATATATATGGATACACACAATATTTTAATCCTAATATACAACGAAAACAAACCTATACGCAGCAGAAACATCCGGAGACGTGCAATACCGAAATAGTATTATTCAAAATTGAATAAATAGTATTATCCACTTATTGAGCGTGCACATAGTACTTCACTCACGTCGTATCTGCGTCTTAGGGCGTTACCTTTACTTTTCCTTTACCTGATCCAAGAATGGAAGCCTGCATTTATTTAAGGCCTGTTTAAACATACTAATTGTACATTGAATATTTAAATACATACGAAAAGGTTTTGCAGAAAGAAACCTTATACGACATCATAATACTAATTAGTCATTTAAAACTTATATTGGCTCTTGACACTTTTTTTCGAAAAATTGATTTTTTTTTTACCGGATGTGTCATAGTACTGTTCACGAAAGTAAACAACAATGACTGACATTTTCATGGACACAAACAACCAAACAGTTCCTTTCTCTATCCATTATCATTAGAACTTTATTAACTTTTCTCTACGGACTTACGCGTTGGCGTTAGCTCAACGCAAAATCCCAAATATTAAATTCAAAGGTCAATTGAAACGATCTCTTTATCAAAATTGATGATCAAATAAATATAAATATTAAGATAGGAACAGCTTAGGGCCAAAACAGCAAATATATACAAGTTTTCCATTTGGCACAGTGTGTATTACGATCATCGTCTAATTTTAATTATATACTTAATCTTTGTACTACTGTAAGAATTATATAATTAACATTTGTACTGCGCGCACAACACAGGACCGGGTAATTTAGAGTTTTGAAATTAAATGCGAGCTTAATAATTATACGTTAAAATGCAAAAAACCTTAGATCTGGAAAATGTTCGATGAAAATGATTTATAAAAACTTACTTTTAGGAAACCGAGAGAAATAGTATTTTGAAATATGTATAAGGTTCGATAATTATAAAACACATGTATATTACACAGAGTCATCGGAGGTGAAATACCAACTTTTTTATATTTCCTAATTTATGACTATGAATGAAAATCTACAGGAGAAAAGAGAGCACCAACCGCGAGGTACATATTTCAGTATTTCTGCGTGGACGCTAGATTATATGTCATTATATACTCTAGGAGATACACTGATGTCTGTAAAGTAAGAGCGATATGGGCATAGCTTCGGAGTAAAACGCCCTTTGTCGTGCTGTAATATGCCAATGCACAACAGCATTATACTAAAGAAGGTGCAAGGTCATAGCAATGGAAATTATGTTACGACAGAAGCTAGTCATACTACAGGAAATTATATTACGATACAAGTCACAAAAACTAGTGTATAAAGTATGAAGTCCCTACTACTTCCGTACCGTTGACAAGCTTGAAAAATACAGAATAGAAAAATAAAAGTGTAGCCGGCGACACGAAATTTAGGCTTTCTCCTCGCGAAAATATCTTGTCCAGAGAGTGTCTCGTCTGGAAAAGATGAATACTTTGCCTTACGAGAGCTCTGTCTCCAATCGTAACAACACTAAAATATATATTAACTGAAAATACGAAATGGAGAAGCTTGTTAAGCTTCATTCTGAGTTGTATGTTTGTGTTACACAACACAATAATAATACAATTAAATATTCCTATAGAAATATTAGACTAACTGAAAATAAAAAAAATAAAAAATATGAAAAACTGATAAATATACAATCGCTGACGGAAATGAACTAAATTTACATATTCCCCCTCTTCTAAGACAAGGATAATTACACAGCTTTAAAGCGTACTACCGTATCGGCGTACTACGTGGGTTAAAACGCCCACGGTCCATTAAGTTCGACGCCTAGTGGGCAAATCACCCCCATGTCAAACACGATAGTTTCAGTTCATTCAACTTCCAACACTGCATTGCATAACTTATATCCACTATTGTATTAGAACAACAGAATCCTACTTTGTGCAACGCACATTCATTGGATTCGCTAATATAGCAGTGTAATCATTCTGTTCTCATAAGTCTTAAACGTTCAATAATATTACCTGTGAAAATTATGTACGTAGCACATTTAAATTAGCCTGTATGTCTTAACTTTCTTCACACAATATTTTACAGATAATTGCGGCTTCACTCAATCGTATCACTGTTGCCACCCCATATTCCCTTCCGTGTTTTTAGGGGATGGGCATTTTACACCACTTGCTCTATACTATTTTTGTGTGGGTTGGAATAAATATGTATGTGATACAGTTAAAACATACAAATGATTGACAACAACCTATTTGAGCAAAGCTTTACACTGTGAAATTTTACAATTATATTAACTATTTCGAATATTTAGTTCTGGGCAATTTATTTACTTATTCAGTAAAACTCTCATCATCTTAACATTATTTTAAATACATATCTTTTAAAAGTTCTTACGCATAAATTGTCGTCTAGGATTTCTCATCACCTTCATTTGTATATACGGGATCCTTTCAGTCTGTAAAGTAACAATATAGAAAAGCAATTATAATATGTAACAGTATATATCTTGCTGTCAAATATGTCTTAATAATCCGAATAATATTTTGAATTTCGAAACATGTGCCAGGAAAAGAATATGATTTAAATTCAAGCGTATTATAATGTTAATGCAAGTTTAAAGTTCTATAGGAAGGTCAGTCATAACTGGCAGAAAATAAAGAGGGAAATTAAAAGTAATACTGAAAATTATTTCCTTATAATGAAGAAATATAAGTAAAAGGATGTAAAGGAAATACATTACTGGGTATTTTAGTTAGTTTCAGCCATAAAATATATAACCTACTATAAGGATAAAAGTAAAGATTAGCCTTGGCTTTTTATCTGCAGAGAAAATAAAACATATACTTCTAAATTTATGTTATTGGCAAAACCAATCGTATTTTAGTGTATTTATTATATTGTAATGTAGATAAAACTTTAGATTTAAAAAGCTATTTTGTAATATATTACTAACATTTTCTGAATTTTGGGGATTCATCTCTTTATAAGAGTGCATAAATAGTATTATATTCTATGGAACAAAATATGCTTGAATAATTGCTGTTCATTTCTTAAGAATTGATTAACAAAACTAGCAACCATCTTCGACCTGCAACATTGAATTAAATAATATAGACTAGAACACAATAGAAGCAATACGCAACATCAACTCCATAAAATATCCAACATTTAAATATTAAAGAATATCCATTGCATACTTTACGATTGGTGTACTTTCTTGAAATTTTATTACTTGACGCAATCACTATTGTAGTACCTGTTCAGAAACAATTACGAGTATGAATACAATGAAAAGGATCGATTCCCTAGTCTTCATTTCAAATTAAAACAGCACTGAGAAAAAAACAAATTTCACTATTTATTATTGCAATTAGCACACAGACACCTATATAAAACCAGATGATTTGGATTCTAATACTCCTGATATTGAACGAATGTATAGTATATTCTTAACTGCAGAAAATAATTCGTATTATTCGATCAATTTCCACTGTATGAAACACAATTATCTTGCATTGGCTCGACAAGATCTTTTGAGAAATGGAACTGAATAATTTTATAGCAAGAGTGTCGTATACCAAGAAAATTTAAAGTATAATGTTTCATCGAATATTCGGAAATTGGAAGATGCAAAACTCCAGCAACTGCAAAACAAAAACATTATCATCATTTATAAATATTGATGTTTGTAAATGTTTAAACATGTCATATATTAGCTACATCTATAAAAACAACATGCAATGTTGCCGTATGTAAACACGAAACAAGCTTGCTTATTTAATATGAAAACAAAACTGATAAAATAACAAGAATTATATTCAATGTATAGTGTTCATTGCTTACATGAAAAAAATCTGAGTTTAGATTTCGCAGTATTTCATTGTTTCATGCGATTAGATACAATGCATAGCAACATTTGCATTACCCTTTGTTTTAGTAGATGTATCAAATTATCTATGCCATGAACAGTATGCGTTGTAGCCTTATTGTTTATTTAATTTACCGCAATACATTTTATAACTCATGTTACATTAATCTTAACTCATTGTCAAACCTTATGCAAGTATCTTTGAAAGTTAATTTGCTGAATAAAACATTAACGTTTAGTCTCAGAACAATCCACGTGTATTTACAAACAAATCTTCGTTACACACTTAGAATGAATAAAGACATTTTAGGAAAAATATTTCCTTTGTTGAGGAGTAATTTTCTACAAAAATTAATCAGTTGAACATTCCAAATAGTATTCAAAATTATCCTGTCATGGATTAACATTTAAATAACTTTGTCTTAGCAATGTTGCTCTACGAATGTATACAATTGTGATATTTCTACTCGTTAAGAATCTAATTTTAAAGCAAATCCACTTGGTGCATCATTCTAATTGTTCTGATATACATGCCTTATGCTAGGTTTAATACTCTCCGCAATCAGTAAATAATGGTTTATATTTATTCTATATGCAAAGGACAATAAATTTCGTAAGCAGATTTGTAAAATTATGAGCTGTGATTCATTTTAACATGGAATAGTGATAAGAATTACTCTACAACATGTCTCCTGGATTAAAATATTGTTAGGACAGAAACTATATAATATGATTCTTATTTAAATTACCATTCGTACATTCTCTTGCTAATAGATTCAAGTATGGTCGTTTACGATGGAACATGGTTATTTCCACGAAACTTGCTTTCATCTGCATTTAACGTTCTTTGAATTATTAGCGGTTACGTAATGAAATAAACTAAAAAATAAAAGATTATAATTCTACAGTAAATTTTGTTACAAAATGCGGTTCCCATCCGTGATAAATTTGGTTAACTGTCGAGGTTTGCAAGAATATATCGATTCACAATTTTAAGAAATGCGATTACTTACAATTCCAGACTAGACCAGTGACCTATGAAACACCTATTTCATTACACACTACTTGAATTGAAAGACAAGTCGAGATATTGTATCTCGTATTGCATGCTATCTTCAGCTATAATGTATCTCTCGGCATAGCAATTTATCTTTTCGAACCACCGCCTTATCATTGTTGTATCCCTTTTTTTGTCTCTCAGGATGAAAACCAAATACAGAAATAGATTTTCATTAACAACGGAACTGCAACTTTCCACTTTCCTAGCTTTAATAAACGTAAATATGTCAGCTTGTAGTATAGGTGCCTTGAGAGGTTTAACATTCAGTTTTAAGAACGAATAACAAAGGGGAGAAACAACCTTAGAAATCTGTAAATGAGAAAAAAAGGAGATGGTCAAGTTTCTTTTTTGACCTATCTAATCATGTTCTGTTCCTCCAGTTAATTTTTCATATCAGGACCATCACTTGTAGGGTAGGGTTGGGACATTTCGCGTGCACCGCATTGAAACACCATCAAAGAATGCTTCAAACGCCAAAGTATAAAAGTCGTTTGGATTTAAATGTTTCGAAAATTGAACTGACAACATGGATCAAACTTCACAATTTCATCTGCTTTACAAATCAAATTAAATTCAGCTGCCATTGAATTTTACTTGTACAACATTTTATTTTCACTTTTATCCACAATATTTCACATCAAGTTGGAAGGTTTCTTCGCTCTTTTAATGCGATTTACTGGTACGAGATAGCTTACCAAAAATATTGCAGAAACTTTTATCAGTGTTTGCTGAAGCGCAATACTTCCAATGGAAGTTTATCTTTGGAAATAAAGCAACACTTGAACCTCATAAAGAAGGTCAGTCCATCTGATATTGTTCAGCGTGGTTGCTTGAGCTCTTTATATTTTATATTAATATATTTATTTTACAGGGTGTCCTAAGAAGCCAAAATGGATGTTAATTTGACCAATTCCAAAATTTGATTATTTTGGGCACTAATGACACTCCCGAAGTGTGGACACCTTCCATGTTAATATTTCAACACGAGTTTTCTTGTATTTGTACTCCCGTCTATCATTCATGGCGGCCATTTTGTATTACGGCGCATGCCATAAAACTCGTTCCAGACTTTTGCGGAAAATGTATAATGGTAAGCAAGAAAGTTCAGTCGCTTTTTCACCCACCACCTTCGAACAGCGATATGTCACCTAAGACGTACCTGGAAGATCCGAAATGGTCCCCATCAGCATCGACGACTTTCTGCCAACGTTCTGGAAGGCCATGGATTCCATCGCGGTAGAACTTGGTGGGCCGTGAAGCGGAGAACTTATCAAGTGCATTTTGGATATCTACTAGGGATTAGAACTGCTGTCCTCTAAGGTGATTGTCCAAGGAATGGAACAGGTGAAAATTGAATGGTGTAATGTCCGGGCAGTATGGTAAATTCTATAGTGTTTCCCATCCAAGACGTAGAATGGTGTCCTGGGTCATCCTAGCCACATGAGGCTTAGCGTTGTCCTGGAACAGGAGGACCCCTTTGTGATTCAGAAGTGCTGGCTGCAGAGTTTTGAGCTTTTATTGAATGTGTACTGTCAGGCTCAACTGCTGACAGTACAAAGTTGTATTGATGCTCTGACCAGCTGGTAGCAGTTCCCGATGCACGATGTCGCGAGCAGTCCACCAAACACACAGGAGGACCTTCTTCTGGTGCAGTGCTGGTTTCGGCTCTTTTGGAACCGGTTCATGGGATGCTAACCAATGATGACGGCGCCGTGGAGCTTCGTACAGGACCCACTTCTCATCACATGTAAACACCCTGTCCAGAAATGGCTCCTTCCTCAGACGAGACAGCAAAGAAACACAGGTGTGTGCTCGCGTTGCCTTCTGGCCCGGAGTCAAATCATGTGGGACCTATCGACCCAACTTGTAGTGCTTCCCAAATTGATGGAGGTGTTGGCGAATGGTCTCTCCATTCACAATGAATTGTAGTCCCAGTTCCTCACATGTCTGGCCACTGCTGGCCTCAATTGCTGCCTGACGTTCTTCATTTGGTACCTGTGTTGGTCTTCCTGCACGTGGTGCGTCTTCGAGTGTTTCGTCACCGTCCTTAAACTTGGTAAACCACCGCTGCACTGTCGGCATAGTCACGACACCCTCACCAAAGGCCTGACATATCTTCCGCCCGCTCCAGCTGCGTTTGACCCCAGTTTGAACTCATACAGCATACACGCCCTTATGACGCTCTGTGGAGGTCCCATGTTCACTCTGTCCTTCTGCACGTTCACGGGTAAATTAACTGCCACAACCATGTAGTATGTTGGCTATACCCACACCAACAACAGGCCTCCGCCTGATCTCCATCCGCATTCAACTCATGGTGTGAGGGCCAATTTAACACAGACCTCCACAAAAAGCTACAAATCTTTCTTGGTTCCCTTATAATGTCTGGCACTGATTTATCATAGAACATTTAAATATATAATATTTCATCTCTACAGTCTGCTTGATAATATTCAGACTACGCATAAAAACTAAATTGTAATCGAACGGGTCCAAATTACCTCTAAAGTTTGCCGAAAAAGAAGAAAAAAGATCAGGAGGATTCTTTCATGGAAGGGATTGAATGTCAAGTTTGATTTTTTGGATATCATTAAACTAACTAACTAACTCTATGGCTTATGGAACTCGCAAGTTCATCGCCGCAGTAACAAACGTTCGCCATTGAATTCTATCCTGGCAATATCAAGCCAGTTTTCATCACAAACACCTACTTCTCGGATATCTAGTCTAATATTGTCCTCCCAACGACGTCTAGGTCTTCCCAATGGCCTCTTTCCATCCGGGCTTCCAACCAAGAAATAATATAATCTTCGTTTTCCCCCCATCCAAGCTACATGGCCTGCCCATCTTGGTCGTCGCGATTTCATTATTTTTACATCTTAGGAATCGTATAGTCCATGGAGTTTTCATTATGCAGTCTTCTCCACTCTCCAGTCATCTCGTCGCGTTTCGGCCCGTATATCTTTCTCAAGACCTTATTCTCAAATACACGTAATTTATGTTTATCTGCTAGGGCCGTACTCCAACTTTCGCAACCGTAAAATATTACCGGCAGAATAACCGTTCTGTATATTTTTATTTTCAATTTCCTTGATATTAATCGCGATGTGTGAAGTTTTTGGACTGAATAGAAACATGCGTTCCCCGATACTAAGCGACTGTTTATTACTTTCGTGACCTCCTTTTTGCTTGTTACGTATGCTCCCAAGTATTTAAATTTGTTAACTTTCTCTATAACCTCATCCCTAATTCTTATGCTTTTATTTCCTTCATTCCCTGTGTTTCGGCTTGTTATCATGTATTTTCTTTTATCTGTGTTTACCTGTAGACCTATCTCATCGCACGCTTCTACTAAGGCATCGGTGTTGCTTTGTAGTGCATCTATATCGTCTCCTATTAAATCTACATAATCCGCGTATACAAACAGTTGATTCAAACCATTCAATGATAGTCCATTTTTGTCCCCTTTAATTTTTAAAATCGCATATTCTAACGTAAAATTAAATATTAGTTGGGACAAGGCATCGCCTTGTTTCAATCCGTTGCGAATCTTGAAACTATCTGACATATTATTACCTATCCGTACTCTGCTTATGGGATCGTTGAGACATATCTTCACTAGTTGAACCATTTTCTTTTCTGAATTCCAAATTGTATCAGGATACTGTATAACTTTTCCCTTTTGATAGAATCATATGCTTTCTTAATATCTTTGGATATCATTTTTCATTACATATCAAAATAGATTAAAGGTATTTATCAGGTTAATATATGCTATTCTAATTTGCTATACATTTCTTGAATACAAAAATGCTATATATTATGTATATTTGGGGCCCAATATCTCTGGGTGGTCAAAATATCTAAATCTTTATTTTTCATACGTTATCCATTTACGTCAGGAGAAACTACGGTAGTAATTTCAACTTTGATGTCACTGCGTGTAAAAGAGTAATAGAATTGCCATTTGAGGATGAGTAATGCTCGTGTGCGCTTTTGTATTTGCATAATGGACCTATAAATAGAGAGTTGCATACTATATATCTCTAGTCGGAGAAAGATATAAAATAGTTTTTTCACGCGATATATACTTATGTCAGGGAAAATTAAAGTGTAAATTTCAACTTTGGTATTTGAGATTTAAGTGAGTTACAAAAATGCAATAATTCAAATTGTGTTCGTATTTTGGTGTCTTTAAGGTAATCCGGTGTTCTAAGGGTTATATACAGTGTCACTCTTTGATTAACTTGTTCAGAGTTGTTACAAGTTCATAAATATTCTAAATCCTATATCTGAACTTAGCTGTCTGACCAACTTGAATATCTTTAACTCAGTTTCTTCCTCAACTTCCCTAACAGCATGTCTCAAATAAGTATTATGATCAACACTTGTCCAGTCAACATTTAAAATATACTGGTATATAAGGAGATAAATGTTGCGACATGTATGAAATGCACATTCATTGATACATCCTTGAAGTTCCTGAGCGCATCGAATCATATATCTATTGCTTGAAGGAAAATACATGCATTAACCATATCCAGAATATATCTTAAAATTTCAACTGCATGGATCACCTTGAAAGCGGATCTGTTTTTTTAAAAAAAGATAGGTTCACTTGCGTGTCAATATAATTTGGAATATATATAGAATAATAATGTGCTAGAACTAGAAAGTTTTATTTTAATCAATTATTGGCTTTAATCGCATTGAATTTCCTAAATTTCAAATCTTAGTATGGGTCATCATCATACGTTTAAAATAATTCACTGAAGCACTACTTCAGCCTAGTTGTACTAATGTCAATAGGAATATACTACTTTTGACCTTTCTTATATTTATGTTATGTTCTATCTATGGTCAAATACACTTATCTTAAAACACACGTGTTTATCAGAATTGTCGATATGCTTTCTTAGAGCTAAGAAGGTCACAATCCTATGTGTTTTATCTCTATTAAAGTCATATTTGTTTCAATAGTTTTCATTTGAAATAATCTACTTCAAAACATTGACAGATATTCAGAAAATTGTTCTAGAATGGTTCCTTAAGTTGGAATACAGTGTATTCTACTAGCTACATACAATATGTACTTTCTGTATTGTCTATATTCTGTACATTATATTTAAAGAAAAATGTCTGTATTAAAACTAACGATGGAAATTTACAATGAAATTTGAACACGGGGCCGAAAGTAGTAATTTATATTGATAATTCTCTTCTCGTCACGATTCTGTAGCTCTTTATTAGTTTTTTCCCTTTAAAGTGTGTGAAGTATTTGGCCATTATAAGTTCCATCAATAAGTATGCACACAATTTAAAGGAAACTGTGGATGACGTTGGCGTTTCAGGGTGAATGATGACAGTAGGGAGAAACAGGGGTATAACTTTTGTGACGTATACGGATAGAAATTGTAGGTTTAAGGAGTATATTATAAACTGATAAATTGTTTTTCCAAGCGTAGGTGATAATCACAAAGGATCAGCAGCATTCACGGATACACATAGCATCTAGGGTAAGCAGCATATAATCCCAACGCTTAGATTTAAGTTGGCGCTCGTTTTCAGCGGACTGAGACAAGACGTTAAACCTGCCAAACCAGCACATTAGCACACATATTGTAAAATCGAATCATGGAAATATACGTGATAATAAAATATAAGCTTTCTATTTGCATACCTGTAACAGGAAGATGATGTTCAATCTCTTCTCTTTAAAACTGATGAAAATACATCAACGTTCTTCCTCTGGGTCCAAAATCACTTGTGACTCCTTTGTAACTCAAGCGGAAACTCTCCTACAAATCGATCATCTGACAAGTCGATTTTGAAATTTCAATGCATGCTTCCTGCTGCATACCCTTGCTTGCATGATGCAAAAATAACAGATGGATGAATGGATATTTGAGAACAAACGAATCAGCAAACAAATAAATTGCAAACTAATTTCCGTTGTATCATCAATTGACTGGTGTTTGAAATATATGTGCATTTTCCAGATCTGGCAGGACTGTAGATCACCAATGATGCTAACTACCAAAACGATTCACCTTGCAGACTTTGGAAAAATGCATTGTCTTGGTTTTTTTCTCACTAACTTATGTATAAAGTCAGACATATGTATTTCATTTAGTAATACAAAAATAACTTTTATAATATAGCAGTACCTCTACACTTCCTGTAAACGGGTTTAAAATGTTGGTTATATTGTTATTTTATTTTCAGAAAACTAAGTAAAAGAATGTTTGAAACATATGTGTGAGAATAAATGTCACCAATGTTCTTTCTTTTTATAAAAGTACAGCGTAGTTTGTTAACAGCAGAATGTTGATAGTCGACTGACTTTTATTTTAATCTGAATTTAATCCCTACCTTGATTTGCCAAAAGGGGTCACGCGGCCTAAAGATTGTACTCTGATTGGCCTTCATAGATTACGTGACTTTGTCGAAAGCTGATTGGTCGTTGCAGATGAAATGAACACCGCCATATTTGAATATCCTATCGTACTGAAAAGGTAATGAGATTTTCCCTAGATTTAAAGTGACACTTAAGAACGCCAATGACTATTCACTACGCAGGTAGAACAGTCAAAAATAACAAGCGAGGCTGAAACTTATAAACCAGAGGAGCTCCCACCTACCAGGGTGGCTTCTATTGCATCATAATCGTCAGTATATTTTACATATTTCTTAACAAGCATTGAACCTCGCAGCTGAGCACCTACAAATATTTTACTCTCGTTATGAACACAGTTCACGCCTCACTTTATAAGCGCCTTTGTGTATATGTGCGTGTTTCTACGCTTTTCTGTGAGCATCAAGAAGCTCTTGTCAGCGCCTTGGTTAAAAGCACTGTCCACCCCGTCCTCTATAAGCACCTCTGTGTAATTGTTCAAATTACTGCAACCTTCGTTGTGAGCACCTGCAAGACCTTTATTCTTTATCACCGTAGTATTGTGTTTCACAGCTCGCCTACGCTTATGCCGCTGTTCTGAACACCTATAAAAATCCAAGATTTTATGTTTTTTTGTAGTTTTGTTGTGAGCATCTTGGTAGCGCTAACAGGTAATTAAAGCTATGCAATTTAATTTATGGCATTTATGGATCTAAGGATCTGACTAGGATAGGGGAGGAAAATGATGTGGGTAGGTGTTGTCCTGTATAAGCTGAAAGCAGCATTTCGGTAGAAAGGAAAATCCACTGTGAGGTCAGTACCTCTCATTGAATTCGGTCTGCTGATATCCTCATCCATGTAGCTTCTGAAAAGAGCTAGATTGCATCTATCATTCTTACATTTGGACGTCGTCTCGGTCGTTTCTTTTCTCTAGGAATCCAATCTAGTATATTTGTCGTCCACCTTCCATCCGTTCGTCTAGCTATGTGACCGGCTCATCTCCACTTCATCTTCTTCACAGTCTTGATTACATCCTCTATTTTTGTTTGCGCGCGAATCCATTCATTTCTCTTCCTGTCCCTCCTGGTTATCCCTAGCATGCACCTCTCCATTGCTCTTTGTGTGACTCTCAATCTTTGAGTCATTTGCGCATTCAATGTCCAAGTTTCGCAGCCGTACATCATTACATGTACGACACATTGATTATAAACTTTACGCTTCAGACACATTGGAAGTTTGCTTTTGAAAATAAAGTGTAATCTTCCAAGAACTCCACACCATTTTACATCTTCTATTTATTTAATCAGTCAAC
>JAGDQP010035710.1:4359-19441 GCA_022664845.1 Lepisma saccharinum
TCCAAAAGTAATCCAAAAACTTTGAATTGGATATCTTTTGGAAGACGTATGAAAATAGGAGATCTTTGTGCCTGGATATCTATTTGATTTCTACGTGTTGAACTTCTGCACATCAGCCTCTGCATTTCGATGTGTTGGCTTTCAAAAGACAGACATTGTGAATACTTTCTCGATAAAATATTTGAACATATCTATTGGATGAACATTGACATATTTTTTTAGATATCCACTTTCAACTAATGAATGAGATTTGGGCATCGAGAGCTGGAACACGTTCGCTCCTTTACCATAATACTTAAAGTTACAGAACCATAACAGTCTCAGAAACTCTGTAACATTGGTAACATTACATCAACATTGCAGTTCCTTTCTGCAATGTTACAGATGTATTACTAGAACGACGAAAATGTCCGTCTTTGTTACAATTACAATGATGTTTCGATGGTAACCTTAAGTATGTGAGATAAATCAAACTACTGCTGATCAAAAATAGATATTCTAGTACATCAATGGTTGAACTTAATACATTACCATCATTATATTAGAACTGTATTTTTACCATGGATTCGGGAGCTTTATCCATTCACTTTATATGTCAAGAGCACGTTACAAAACATAGCATCTACAGAAAAAGTAATTTAAAAAAATCTTACATCATGACCAGAATTCGAACCACAGACCTTTCACACTGTAATTTAACCGTTTTTCAGCCACGCTATGACGGTTCTACGAAAGACTTGTTACAATATTTTTTCTACTATCCTCCGCATGTGAAACCTCACTCATTAATTACCATTTACTCCGTTCCTATTGGTTGACAATTGAAGTCTATGCGCTAACAAACGTCTAAGTGACATTTTCAAATTTAAAAGAAATCACGAGTACGTTTTTATGTATAACAGAAAAACATTCATACTTTGCACGAAGACGTGTTAGACTAAAGTCCGCTTTTGTG
Organism: Lepisma saccharinum; assembly: GCA_022664845.1. Taxonomy (NCBI): domain Eukaryota; kingdom Metazoa; phylum Arthropoda; class Insecta; order Zygentoma; family Lepismatidae; genus Lepisma; species Lepisma saccharinum. Next base: position 5,315 of record JAGDQP010035710.1, read on the forward strand.
CAAAGTATGAATATTTTATGCCTCATAGTTTTCCTGTTATATATAAAAATGTACTCGTGATTTTTTAACTTGAAAATGTCACTTAGATGTTTGTTCGCTCATACGCTTCAATTCTAGAAAAATAATTTATAGATGTTTTACTAGATTAATATACAAAGTTTGGTTGTGATCTGAATGTTTGCATGTAAGCTAAGACTATAAGAAATTTACCTATATACACACATCATTTGCGGCGTTCAGAAAAGTAGTTATTGTATCGAAATATCCTGTGTTCTCAATATTGTCCATTAGTTAAACATCTAAATGTCTTTCATATGGAATGTAAGAGAGATATGTATGCAAGCTCCATTGAATTTGCATATCTCTAATACGTCTGTTGGCTATTCCTTGAAACTGTAGAGGTGTGAACATTTTGGATATGAGTATTTGTGTGATGGCTATTGAACTATCATTTCAACACAGAATTATTTGTATGGTGTGAGGGAACAAAATTTCTTCCGTACTTTAACAGATCTTTCCAGACAACCGTTTTGCGTATATTATTATATAGGAAGAGAAATATAATGCTGTATATATTACATAGGACCACCCCCATTGACCTAGTCGTTAGCGTGTCTGACTACGAATTGACGGGTCCCGGGTTCGATTCCCAGCGCTGCCAAGGATCTTCTCCAAGGCGTGTGGGTCTCGAACGATGCCCACCGAACATCTTGATGTAATTGGGGAGCTGCTATGAATAAAAGATAGCGGCGATCGTAGTGAGAGCTTAGGCTCTCCTCTCCCAACCCGTCTTTTCAGCGTGGGAACAGTAGACCTATATCCTCCCTCCGGGTAGATGCCTCATCTAATAGTGGATTGAATATTGCTATGATTTATTTATTTATTATACTACATAGGTTAGACGAGCAAGTAGCATATTCCTACCACCTCGAGGGCGTACAATTAACACCCTCTCTTATAACCACACTAGCTAATCCATGTGGATGCCACAAGTAAATATGAATTAAGGTCTTTTGGCAACTTCGGCACAGACCGGGATGGGTTAGGTAGAGGATGAGGAACGTATAGATCAGGGACTTTGTTAAGGTATATCCCGGCATGTGCCTGCTGAAGCTGAGGGAAAGCCCGGAAAACCTGAGTCAGGGTAGTCGGGTGTGGGGTTCAAACCCACATACCTACCTATTGCCGTTTTGAAGTCCGAGACGTACCGCCTCGCCCTCGACCATGAGGGCTGGGTGGATACCACTAGTGTTTTGGATAATTGTTATATTTATAACGATGTTTGTCCAGCATACAGTTCAGTTTTCATCTTGCCTTGTACATATTTCTCTGGAATTTAAAGTCAAGTGCAGAAAATATATTTTCTAATACACAAAAATCACCATAGGAGATTAACAAATTTCACACATTATACTGTATATGTATTGTGTTATGTAAATTGTTATTACTGTATGTGTCTTGTCGCTAAAGAATATTGTAAGTTCATGAAGTCTGGTATATATTACAATGTTACACGACGAAATGTGTTGTCTTGTCAGTAACTTGTACCCCATTAATTGTGCTCGATTGCGTGTGGGAGGTCCACAGACGCGTTCATAAAAGTGGCCCACGCATACCTCACGTCTTCTTTATTTTTTTCTAAGAAAAGAAAATGCTTACACGCATATATACACGCACAAAGTACACACCAAACAACTTGTGAGAAACAGTGAAAAAGAGTAAATAAAACCTAAAAATAAAGAAACTTAAAAAAGGGAAGTGGTCGTTAATCAAACTATGCGCTTAATGCATTGTATGTCATGGTGCTTAAAAGACCGTCCAGAGAACTCTGTTCATTTTTTTTTTCAAAAAAAGCATTGTCTTTTCTTAGAGATACTATACTGTGAATATTGAAATAAAGTTTGGAAACAATCTTGTGAACGCCCAGTGACTGTTCTTACTTTTGGGACTAAAAGAAAATTTTGCAGGAGGGCATCGACATTTGAATTAGGCATAAGGTGTAGTTTCAAAACAATTCTGTTCCAAATGCTTTTTCCTCTTTAGAAACAAAATGAATCAACAAAAACGCGTATAAGAAAAGATGGACACCGAAAGAAGTTTGAAGAAAAGGGGTGTAGACTGTAGAGTCAGATTTCCAAGGTCGCTCAAGGTGAACAAGGATAAGAAGAGAATCACATTTTACCCAAATTCTTCACCGTCATGTCACTTACCGCCGCTCCAAGTAGTGATCTGCATAGGAAAAGCAACAGCCAGTAACCAACCATACGGATTGACTTAATTTTTCACGGTCGAACCCTCTTACTTCAAATAGTTAATTTTTTGTCCCAGCCGACATCAGGTCTTTGTCACAAGAGTTGCAATTCCGTTCCCGGATGTCATTGTATATACAAACAAAAGTGAACCTAATCAACGCCCATTCTGGTACTCTAAATTTTGCTTGTCATAGTAACTTTTAAACAATGAATACCGAAAGGTATTTACATCATTTATATAAATAAAATTCACTCTCCCTTTTCAGAAACAAATAATATAGTGACAATATGGTGTTCAAGAACTATATTTTAGCATTCCTTTATGCAGTGTTTCAAAGGCAATCTAACATTTTACTAACTGACCTTGCTGAACATTTTGAAGCATGAAAGGAGAAAAATTACATAGCGAATGCGGTCTCAACGAAAGCCAGCTCAGCAAAATAAAGTAACAAATTCTAAACACGGATCCACAAATCAGTCATTCTTAAGTAACAGGTGGTACGGGAAAATTCTTCCAAACCACGGAACGCGACTTTTTTATTTTCCTAGATATTTAACTGAAATATGCTATATTGAGCCACCATCCATACTTAATTGAAACATGCTGAGAGGGCTTATACATTTGTCTTTATTGTAAAACACGCTGTAAACCTTACAATTTTGGTGTTCTAACAGTACCTTCCTCAGATCATGTTGATTAGTGTTTCGTCTAAGGAAGGTGCTGTTAGAACATCGAAACTGTAAGGCTTACAGTGTGTTTCTACAATAGAGTCAAGTGTATAAGCCTTGTCAACCTGTTTTATTTTTTAAAAAATAAAATAAGCTGTTAAAAAGAATACAAAATTGTTTCAAGAACTTGATAGAGAGGTTTCACCCGCACGCTACACCTCTTTCATCACTTGAATTTATCACAGTACTTAAACAGAGTGTATTGGTTTAATTCGCTTCAGTATTTTATCAACTAGTTTGTGTCTCTAATTTTCTTCTAGGTTTGTCCATCCCAGTTTAAGAAATCCTTGCATAACGAAAAGTAAGAACGAATCTTGATAACAATGAATTGCAAAACATCCCAAGTCCATTTTTTTCGTATTAGCACACCGGTGTCAGTGAATAAGGGAAGATATAGGGTTGGCCCTGTCAGTCTGTCTGCCTCCCCTTTCCCTTGCCTTAGATCTCAGCAACTAGAAGTCCGACAGAGTTGAGCCATACACCATTGAATTTGTCACGTTCTAAAACGGTGGGGAAACTTATGACTTTGACTCTAAAACCGATAGGTCCTTTTCATTTACTTAGTTTTCTCAATTTTTCCTATGTATTTTCAAATGGTATGTTTGTCCCCCCCATAGATCTCAGTAACTACAAGTCACACAGAATGAATGATAGACCGTTGATTCGTCATGGTCTGAAATTGTGTGGAAAGTTTTAATTTTGACTCTAAAACTGGCAGGTTCTTTTGAATCGCTTGGTGTGCTCCATTCGTGTCCCTCCTTGATCTCAGTAGCTACAAGTCCGACAAAGATGAGCCATACACCGTTGGATTCGCAATCGCAATGGTCTAAAATCATGGAATAACCTATCACATAAGCTCTAAAACTGGCAGATCCTTTTCAATTGCTTAGTATTCTCCATCTGTATGTTTCTTTGTCCCACCCAGATCTCAGTAACTACAAGTCACACAGAGATGAATGATACACCGTTGCATTCATCATAATCTGAAATGGTGGGGAAATTGTCAATTTGACTCTAAAACTGGCAGGTCGTTTAGATTCGCTTGTGCCCCTAATAGATATCTGTAACTACAGGTCACACAGATTTGATCTACAGTTCTACACAGTTGGATTCGTCAATCGTCATGGTCTGAAACGGCGAGAGAAGCTATGAATGTCACTCTAAAACTGGCAGGTCCTTTTCAATCGCTTAGTATTCTCCATTTATGCCCGTCCTTGATCTCAGTAACTACAGTGCGACAGAGATTAGACATACAGGATTGGATTCGTAATGGTCTGAAACCGTGGAATAACCTATAGCTTTGACCCTAAAACTGGTAGGTCTTTTCTAGTCGCTTAGTATTCTCCATTTGTGCCCCTCCTAGAGCTCAGTAAAGTCCAACATAGAGGTTGGTTGGACACCGTTGGATTCGACATGGTCTGCAATGGTGAGGAAAACTATGAATGTGACTAAAACTGGCAGGTCCTTTTCAATTGCTTAGTATTCTCCATTTCTTTCAGTAGCCACAAGTTCGACAGAGATAAGCAGCCATAAACCGTTGGAATAGTCATGGACACCGGTGGGAAAATCTATGACTTTGACTCTGAAACTGGCAGGCCCCGATATTCGCTTAGACTCCATTTGTCCCTACGCCTTTAATTCTTTCTCTTGGAAACGTTATAATTTTAATTTTTACAAAGACGCCTTGGTTTTGTGCAGAATAAAACCATTACTTAGGCCTAGCTTGTTTTCATTTTTTTATTCGTCAGTATCTAGGTAATTTCCATAATATTATCCTAACTCCAACTCAAAATCTTTTTTTTAATACAAAATAATAAAGCACTTCCAAACAAAAACATTCAATATTAGAATGTATTTTGTTCGTACCGAAAAGAATACTCCGGTGGACTTGGGATGTTTTGCAATTTAGGTTGCGATCGAGTTCTTTTTTATGAAAGGTGCTATTACTGTATTGTGTACGTAGATAGTCGCATCGTATTCTAAAGTGCAAGATGAGTAACAAAATTTAAGCACACTTTCATCACCGCTTAAATCAACGCGTAGCCTGCTGTACAAACGATCACATCTCATACCACGCTACCTAAATTCGACTCTTCTGCAAGATCCTTACGAACTTGCTAATAGAGTCATCAGTTAGCTCTTCGAATGGCCTTTTTAACAAGCTATCATGCAAAAATATAACACGCATGGCTACAACCAAATCTTTACTTGATGTACCATCATGTACGGGTATACGCAAAGCTAATTCTGAACTTTTAAAACGCTCTCCTGCAAAATCGGTAAGATGGACAAAGCACTTTCTTTATCTGTGATCTTCAGTTGTCAGTCAGTGTGGTGGGCGTGTATTGTCTCTTAAACTAACTCTTATCATTTTCTAAAGTATATAATGAAACTACTCTTTGGAATATTCTCCATTCATGCCTTGTTTTCTGGTAACTATGCAGTAAAACTTGGTAATGCGAGAATAAATGCATATTAACCATTGCTGCACTTGAAAGAAGGTTTCCAGCACCGAGTGGATGGATTGATACGAGAATTATCTCCCAAAGTCTAAGATCGACGTTTGGCGAAGATAATTATTGATTTTATTAATATCTTTACTTGTTCTGAGATAAATATGTAAACAGAAAGGTGTCCAGACTCAACTAATATCAGGATTAAAGTCGATCGGGTGCATACAGGACATGTGGCTAAGTCCTGTAACTTAGCTTGCGTTGCAGTCAAAGTTGAGTGGTGAGGAAGGGATAGTTTAATAAAGATTGCCATCATATGTTAATTGTAGGTTCCCACCTATTTGTTGGATCAGAGCAAAGTCACAACTCAGTCAATATCCAGTTCTAAGAGATCGCAAAATTCTTAATAAGAAGTTCTTTTGAAATCTGTCCTTTGGGGAAATTCTGAGGCACTCTATAACGAAACCAATGTTCCATAACTATTGTACCATAAAGAGCCGTATATATAATATCAAAAACACTTTAACCAATTCGTTAGTAATAAATAGATAGCTATAATTCTCACTACCAAACAGATAACACTCTATTGCAATAAATGTTCTCTAAGACAACTAGCCGGCGCGCGGTTTGGGAAAAACCGTTGAAATTGCATCCTACTGAAACGTAACGAGCGGGAAAGGTTGAGAAAACTCAGACTTGACGCCTGACAGTAATACCCAAAGATATTTCAGTTAAAGCATGCAACATTCCATGATATTTATCATTCTTCATGTAATTTAGGGTGGAGAGAGTGTTGAATCATTACCATCGTCAACAGTTTTGTTGCTTAATCGTCTTCCTATAAGCATTATTCAACCAAAGCCTTAACGGAAATCTTGATAAATTTCTTTGACCTGTTTATAATGACCTACTAACCATTTCTTTTCCTAATAATGCTAGAGCATTACGACTCTAACGATAAATTGCTTTTGCAATGCCATCTATAGCCTTGTGGTTGCTGTCTTTTTTCACTGAAAATATTTTTCACATTTTTCGTAATTGCTGTGTTTGCGTATTCATGTCTAGAGCGAAGGCGTTTTTTCCGTTTAGGATGTCATGCTGTAACATGAAATGACCTTGGCTCTTATATTTTTTTAAACGTACAGTATGTTGATACGTAACACGACGAAGTATTAACTTTGTGAAAGTTGTCACGTATGAGAAGAAAGTTCATATTCCGATACACATAGTCTTCGTTTCCACCAGGTACTGATGTTATCTGCCCATAATAAAACGTAAACAGGGTGTTTAAAAATCAGATAATCGCAAGTTGAAGGATGAATTCCTTAGATCTTAAGAAAAATAAAAATCCTTTGAAGAAATGTCGAACATACGTAGTTCCGGACTTAGGAGGCCTTCGCGCTGCGTGTATGTGTGTGTTTTCATATTTTTAAAGATACTGGACAAATGACAAGCAAGAATGAAATTTTGTAAAGCGACCAGTAAAATACTGTACATGTGAGAGTGTATTAAATGAACTATCTGTGATTTTGGTATTGTTTATTTCAGCTGAGAAATTAAATACCTGTAATTGCATAAGCGTATGACGTCATCAATTACGTGTATTCTAATTTCTCAGCTAAAATAAACGATGTCAAAATCTCAGGTAGTTGATTTGATACACATTCGCATGTATTATTGGGACCGCTTTCCGAAATTTCATTATTGCTTGTCATTCGTTCAGTATCTTTTAAAATTTGAAAACGTTCACAAACGCAGCGTAGATACGGAGATCTCTTAGAGGCTCCGGTTATAAATGACGTACAATATATCTCGCGAAATAATGACGTAGGTTTATCGGTTTCACACATTGTTACATAAGTGGTACCTAAAAATTGTATTAGAGCAAAGTATATGAATGAAGCAGTACAACATAGAGGGTATTTATTCTCCCGGAAATTGTACCAGTATTTTCTGTTTCTGGGGTGTAAAGCCAAAATTGGAAAGACTTTTGCTGGATTTCTATTGACGGTTTAACATTAGTAAAGTTAGGGATGTATGCTCGAAAATTTGGGGAGTGACACCCATGCATTAGGGTGGTCTGGCAGAATTCCTGATTCCCTCGGCAAAAAAAAATCATTGTCAGGTATTTTCTATTATACCGTAGACAAGCATACAGATGCTCTCCAAGCCACACTCTTTCGAGACACTTTGTCACTTGTGAATCTGCCGTACAATAATTGGGTGCCTTTTTTTTTTCGAAACTACACATGAATCTACATACCTTTAAACGAACTTTGGTTTTCTTTCCGGCTGAAGATTTAATCCCTTCAATTTATGATCATCACTTTTAGACACCATGTACAGAGCTTCGAATCAGTGGCGGCAGAGTTTGGGAGCAAGAACGAAGCGCGTGCTCTATCACATGTCCTTGAAATCACATGTCCTTGACGTGTCCTTGAAATGTTTTTCAAACTAATATATTTGGCCAGGAAACAGATTCGACGTCTTCTGTACATTTTTCTTTTAGCTATAATGTTATTTTATTGTCGAATACCTTGTTATCTTGCTGGTATTGAACAAAGAATGTGCTGTGAAATCATGGTAAAAGGAAACTTAATCATTTTTTTTTAGAAAGTTTGGAGAAAAATTAATGTTCCTTTCGTGACAGCGTGGGAGGAATCAAAAAAATTATAATGTTAATCGCATTGATTTAATATTCATCCTTAATACATGGTTGTATTATGTAATCGAACTGTGTAATGCTAAGTCACTGAGGAACACCATGAGGATTGTTGTGCTCACTCTTGACACTAAACATTCCGCCGTCACTATATAAGTGCTATGATGAATTGATGATGATGATTTGTTTCTGATAAGTGATGAGTACTCATAATTGTTTGAGATATTTGTTTCTCTTTATTTAATAATATCGCATTTTGCAGCAATGATCACCCATGTTAACTGGTTTGTTTTTTTAGTTTTCCCTCTGGCATAGCTGCCCATTGCCAGAATATTACTTGACCTATTTTATCTAACTTTATTTACTTAAATTGCAATGTATATGCTGGATAGGTAACTATGACCACACTCTGTGAGAATTCTAGGGAGAAACTATTGGAACTGTTTGTCCTGATAGTTAATTGAATTGATATTGTCAGTAAAATTGCTGAATTTTTCTTCTACAATCTTCTCTATAAATGCATGTGTCTGTGTGCAACTGCACGAACGCAGAAAAAAATCAAATTGATGACATTCGCATACTTCATTGCAAGTGGGTGACGCAAAACAGGTTTGGTTGCTACCGCGTATTATGTATATTTCATTACTTTCACTTTAGAAGTGTCTGTTAAGCGTTGCATCAATCAGCAAACTAGTTACTCAAAAAACAGTGAATCACACGACTCCTTCAGTAGTGTAGGAGAAAGAAGACGCTATGCAGATGAAGAGACTCGGCCTGCTTTTTCAGATTGTGTACATCACGTAATGCGGTGTACGTGAAGATGATATGTATGAGATATGCATGTAATTGTAATATATAGAGGGTAGGTCAATGATGTAGGATTAACAAGAGAACCTTACAAACCGTAAATTCTTTTCTGTACTTCACCCTTGTTAACCCTAGTTCTCATTTTGTATGTCAATGTGAAGTAACATTTAATTTACACTCCTAGTTCTTCTTTAGCTACTTTTCGACCAGTTTATAAGTTGAGTATCGCACATTAAAAGTAACCATTGCATAGGTACAAGACGAAAAGTCGTCATCAAATACCTATTAATCATCCTTGCAAAAAAAGTTGGACAATGCGTAAGGCAGGAAGACTCAAAAACGATTTTCTGTAGCACAGAAGGAAGAGTTGAAAAATTTAAGCTGAGATGAAGTTCCAATATAAATTGATAGTGAATACCTTAATCACCTACAATTCGTTGATGATACAGTTCTCTTTGCTTCAAATGCAGAAAAACTACAAATCAGAATGAACGAATGAAAAGTTTCGAAATAGGACTTAAAATGAAATGGCGTAAAACTACATTCATGTATAGCCAACATACGGTAAAGGACGCTATAGAGAGTCACGTAGAGAAGAATAACGTACTTGTCCACTTGTCCCGTAGAATATGAGGCAGGGTGGGTTGTAGCCATGCATGTTAAATGCAAAAATATGCATAACATAGCCATGCAAAAATGGTCGAAATTTGTTTCCGAACAGCCTGGTATTTTCTGTTCATTTACGCTTTGATGAAGGTTCTAGAGATGTGTGGCATTCTTGTAAATTTTCCCAGTATTAATGGCTCTCGAGGTCCAAAGTCACCCTTTAAGTTTTTCCACAGTGTCTGTGGTAAATCTGTTTTAACTTTAAATAGAATTCCATTCCCTAGACCTCGACTTCGATACGTTAAGAGTCCTCCTCGCGCCTGCCCCCACTTTTTAACTTTTTTTCTAAATATTTCAAAAACGTTAGAGCATTATGAAAAATGTTAGAACATAGCGCACTAGTACTTACAAATTACTGTGAATTACAATGTCTCGGGAATTTGTACATTAATGTGTGACACATTTTGAAAGATTATGGCGTCATTACTTAATTCAAGTCTCAGTACTCATAAACGGACAAGATTTCGAGATCGCTGTCCACTGTATTTCATAGTGGAAAATGCTAGTGCGCTATCTTCTAAAATCTTGATATCGCCCTTAGATTGTGGAATATTTTGAAAAATGTTAAAAAGCGGAGGCAGGCGCGAGGAGGACCCTTAAGAAGTGTGGGAGTAAGATCATTGATTTCAAAGCTTCAGATCGCTCTTACATCTCCACATATCGTCTACTCAAATTGAAATTATGTTTGGTATCCTCTACTGAATGCCCAATTTCAGCATAGCAAGTTCTTTGCACAGTTTTCCCTGAGCTTTCATTAAATCCCAAGCTTTATTGTTGCCATAATATACCCACACCATGGCGCTTCCAGTTCCATGCTTTGTCTGGGGAGTTAGATAAGCTTCCTTATGTTCATAAAAGAATGTTCATCATAATTCTTCCTGCAGAATGACGATGAACATTCGGTCAACGATTTGATCAAAATTTCTCAGATGTAATTTTATGTTCATATGTCCAAAGTACATGTTTCCAGTCAGATTTGCTCCAATTTCTATTACGCTATTTTATCTGCTTATGACTATCTGTTACAAGTGTTTTCCTCACAGCAATGCACAGTGGGTCAGATGACCTAAAAAGTCGCTCATAACCTAATTTTTCAAAGTGAATGTTTTCTGATAAGTAACAGTTCCATAGTTTGACAAGACCCCAAGTTTTAAAATGCAGTATAAATTTTCTCTGTCGCTTTACATTTCCATTGTCTGGATGGATTCAAAGTGAAGCTTTTCTGTGTGTTTTTATTACATTAAGAATGTCATTCGCGTAAGCAAAATGTTAGTTCATATTCAGTAGCTCATAAAACAAAAACTACATTAAAAATTCAGACGATCTTTGGCAAAATTTTCAGTATGGGTAATTGCTTAGTGTTGCAATTATTATTACATACATTAATCATATACATTCCAAATTATCACGATAAATATGAGGTGGTGTAAATGAAGCTCTGGAAGTTCTTGTAATCATTATCAGCGGTTACAATATATGCCCGTCAAAAAATGTTCCACGATGTACACCTGAAGTCTACATATGTTAGGTGTAACATGTGAAAAATATAGCTGCCCATGTGTGCCCCTTTACAAATGGCAGTAAAAAATGTATCATGCCATGATGGGTTTAAAATTGGCTGATTTTCCACTGAAGTTAGCAACAATAGTTTACACGTTTAAAAACCACATGATATTCACACATATATAAAAAATGTTTTACGGACTAAATCTGTAATTCACTGTGAAATGATAATGTGACTTGTTACTGTGAAATTAATGTTTGTTTTCGCAGAACCCTCTTGCAGACCACTGAAAATACACTTCAAGAAGGAAAGTGTAGCTCAAATGCGCCAGGATATACAGAAAGTTGAACCCAACAGCAGTGAGATTCTAAGGAAATATTGTTCATACCAATCACAACATGCTTCTCATCATAATAGGTGGCAAAGTCTGTAATGCAATAACATCAACAGCTTCTTCTACTAAATGTTACGTTTGCGGTGCTTCACTAGCCCAAATGAACGATATTGATAAAGTTAGAATGAAGTCCGTTAATATTTGGGATCGCTCTCCACGCATGGATTTTTCTTTTCTGAATGCCTTGTACACGTCTCATATCAGCTTGATATATTTTTTTTTTAAATGGCAAGTTAGGAGACAAGATAAACAGAACTTCACAGTAAGTAAAGAAAGTTTACATGAAAAATTCCAAAATGAAATGAATCTTTTGGTGGACCAACCCAAGCCTGATGGAGTTGAGGCGATTCAGGCAGCATCATTCTAGGAAAATGTCAAGGTATGCTACAAACGAAGATCTGCTTTTTAACTTACTTGCTACATCAGACCCTGTAATTTCTTCAATAAAACCTATGAAGGGAAAGCGAAGCAATCTTTCAGCAGCAATGCTCCTCTTCTGATGAAGCCTTCTCACATTACAGCAGCAGAAGAGTAGTAGTGATAGTGAGGGAAATAGCACCCATCCAACTCTGATAGTAAGGTCATGATGATACGTATGATTAACTTGTGTCATTTCAATAATGTGTGGTAACTAAAGTATAACTTTTACAGACCTATACAGTATTTAACTGTAGAAACGCATATTCACAGTTCAACTGCATAATGTATGCGGTTGTGTGAGCTAATTGTGTGCTTTTTGACCCACACAAAGCATCAAACACAGGTATAAACATTATTAAATTTATATGTTCATAATTCATGTATTTTATGTACCACTGCTCTATTTGTATGGTAGGAATGATTAACATATCGCCGCATCACATGTTGAATTCTCTTCTCGTACGATTTGCTGCATGTTAAAAATATCTGATTTTCAGTAAATCAATCTAATTCACTCCATTTCTCCGTTTCCTTTCATTTTTGGCCATATATAATGCGTCACATACGTTGAACAATCGTACATTAATTATCCGCACAAAATTATATATTTCGGCCTACTGTGCAACCTGTTAACCAAGCTTGTTTAGCCGTTGCTTAAGCGATTTTTTTTATTATTCACACAGACATCGATGCATGATAGGCTTTGTTGATTTCACTGACAATATGCTGAGGTATTATATTGAACAGCTGACGTTGTTCTTTGGCGTTCTCTTTGTAGTACAATGTATGCAGTTTTATGCATGAAAATATTAGAATAGCATAAATTTGTATCAAAATAGCTATATTAGGGGTTCCAGCAGGTCGCATGTCCTATTCGGCAGAATATGGCAATATGGGGTATTGCCAACACTATTTTAAAATTTTCTAATCTAATTGTATCTGTTGTGCACACCATCTTTGAGAAAGCAAAATATCCTGGTAAAAGAGAGATTATATATAGCAAGAAGTATGTCTGTAGGAGTGGATGTCTAATGTGAGTATATATATATATATATATATATATATATATATATATATTGCCTGAAAAAAACACAGAGAAAGGTATAAATATTGGTTGGCATTTTTCCTCGAGGGCAGACCCGGATTTAGGGTTCAAGGAACCAGGGCACATTAAGTTTTGGCGCCCCTTCCCCTTTCTTGGGACCCCCCCTGTGATCTTGATTATTTATAGGGTTTATACTTGCCTCGCCGATACCTTTACAGAGAAACTTCAACCACATTCCTAGCCCTAGTAGTTCCTGAGTTGAAGATTGCCACACACACACACACACACCGCATCTCGGGACCTGCTCCTGTGATCTGAAATGTCTATCCGAACAAAAACACCAGAGGTGCAAAAAGTTGAGCCAAGTTCTTTAGGCCTAAAAAGGTGTGAAATGGGAGACGGATGAGCCAAGTTCCTTGGTGACAGCATGTAAGAGGAACAAAGGAACTTGGCGCGAGGTGGCAAGGTTCATGATCCTCAAGCTATAAGGGTGGTGGGGATCCTAAAACCCACTACGTCCACTGCCACCAACCCTAAGGCTGTTGCCAGCTCGCGCCAAGTTCCTGTGTTCCTGTTACATGCTGTCACCAAGGAACTTGGCTCATCCGTCTCCCATTTCACACCTTTTTAGGGCTAAAGAACTTGGCTCAACTTTTTGTTCGGATTTCACAGCTTTTTGTATGTGTATAATATATATACTCGCTCGCTCGGCCTCGTTTAGGTCCTCGCCCCCAACTTCGAGTTTTTGGGTACTTACGCCCCTTTATCGTAACCACTCTCCAGGACACTGTGCTTCCATATTGCAGATTTTTCCCCATACCCACCACCCATGGGAATGCCATATTTATTGAAACATAGGGAAGTTTTGTCATATTTATTGTAACCTACTTGTGATGATACACCTTTATAGCAAATTTGCTTCGTGCTGGCGACCCTAAAATCCACCACCACCAACCCTAAGGCTCGAACATCATCTGGTGTTTTGCTCGGATTTCACAGCTTTTTATACGTGTATATATATACTGGGTTCGCCTCGCTGGGTGTGCTGCCCCAGAATTCCGTGTGCGCCCCAACTTCAAATTTTTAGGGCTACGCCCCCTTTATTGTGATCAAACTTTCTGGGGACAGCGCCCCATGCTGTGCAGACCTTTTCCCATATCGCCTCGGGGGCTGAACGCTCATAGCGGTGGTTTGA
>JAGDQP010035711.1:0-11939 GCA_022664845.1 Lepisma saccharinum
CTTGGCGTAACCGTTGATATAAAATTAACTCACTCATATTAAAATGCGGACTATTTTTCTTCAAAATAATTTAGTTATCGTTTAAATTTAGAAATTGTATTATTTTCACACGTTGTTGAACATCGAAGGGTGCAATTAAAATTATCCTAGCTTAGTAAATAATCGAAAAACAAAAAGAAAGAATAAAACTTATAAAAATAAGAGCATATGGATTTTGTCTATTTTATATCTCTTTGTATATGTACAGAAGATGATCGTGTCTCTGGTACCATAGTTTGATTGTATTGTTTTGCCGTCCAAAACGAGCTGGTGAGCTTCTAAAGACGGGAATTACAGGTTTTGATAAAGTGGGCATCGAACCAATCCATTCAGTTATCCAGTGTACTTGAACCCGTGGCCACGCACACACAAAACAACCGTGCTAACCTTTAGACAACCGGGTGTCTCTGATAGCTTAGTTGGAAGCGCTGATACTTGGGTATAGTTTTCAGTCACTCCAGCAGTTATTTCACAAGAACTTGTTTGAACTTTCTTGCAATGTATGTGTCTGAAAGAGAAAAGCTAATGTTGAGAGTGGTATATTTCTTATAGTTACTTCCACTTTGTGCAGCTTGTGGTGTCATTTCAGGTAATCTGACTAAATGCTGCTTCATAGCGTTACCTTGTTACTTGTATGCGTCAATAAATACGAACGAATTATTTGCTCATGATACGCGTATTCGAGGAATGGGAATTTGAGCAACACATGGGTCAAATTATAGTCAATTTTCCTGTCTTACTTTATACTGTAATGACTCACATGTCATTTTGTATCCATATTGGCTCTAACTGTGTAGTCTTTCCTCATGTCTATAGATTTGTGGTATTAGATAAAATTCACTAAGCGATTTTTAGATTCCGTAAACGTAAGAAGCTTATGGTGTATTGATTCAGATTCTAGTTCACATGAAGGCTGCGTTCTTTTAAGCACCTTTGGCGGTGTAAAATAACTACTTCATAGGCGTGACCTGAATCAAGGCTCTGACTGTTCCTTATCTCTTTACCCGAATTATGTACTCACCGAACATTGGGAAGGTGACGTAGATGTGAGTCTCCTCACGACGGCCACCGTGGCAAACATTTTCCATGGTTGTGCTCGGTTCAGCCAGATAAATGCCGGGATGGTGCCTTCAATAGGGGCCCTGGTCTCTACCTTCTTCATCCCTGTTTCCAGAAGGCTGTTTCCTAGATCACTTCTCCAACTTGTAAAGGGCTTAGTTCGTAGCTACCACTTCAGTCCATAATTGTATTATATATACATATATAAAAAACAACCAAAAAAAAAAAAGCGTTAGTGTTGTCTGAGCATTAAATAAGAGTCATGTTAACATAATCTGTGTGTATTCTTTTTTAACTTTTTTTAAAAACTTTTATTTGTAGGACCAGTATTTGTTGAACTACCCATTGATGTGTTGTACCCGTTTGCACTTGTAAGGAAAGAAGTTATTGGTGCTAGTCAATCAAAATCATTGAAAGGAAGAGTCATACACTGGTAAGAAATGGATTACTGGAAGTTGAATATATTTTCACTTCTTTATTGGCAATAGTAGAGATATGATATAGTCAAAATACAGTTATTTTTTGGGGGAGGGAAAGTGGTGGGGGAATTTGTCACAAAATGAGAGTACATCTAAGTTGTTCTTTGCTATGTAATCACTGGGTACAAGGATCAATTGGTTCCTGGCGTAAATATATATTGTGTGTAGTGATTAAAATTCACTTAATCAAAATCAATTTCTTGAGTTAACATACTTTATTAGAATTTTAATATTTTACACAAACTGTGTAGCTTTTCCCCCATATTAGACTGAACAAAATTGATTCCGTTGAAATGTGTAAAATTATTCAGCAGTAAGTTATACCGACATGTTCATGAAATTTAAATTCAGGTCTCTGAGAATATTGTAACTGTGAGGTGAAAAGATAAAAGAGAAAAGTGGCTTCGTTCTACGTATGATATAGTCAGACAAAATGTTACAGAATACTACTAGCAGAAGCAAGAGAAAAAGCACGTGTTATTGATAGCAGCTATAAATAATAAGAAAATGGAACGGATATATCTATATATATATAAAAAAATCTTTTGATGTATTTGGGCTCGCATACAAGTTGCAATCAATACGTTTATTTTATTTTCATTTGAGGGAGATTTGTTGATCGAATTTCATTGTAATTATTAAGCATAAGTTGTCTGTATTGGTCAGTTTCGGAAGTTTTGAAGTATTTTTCCACTAAGTTAACATCAGAAACTAACCAATTTGTAAAGGTTATGTACTCTTTCATGTACGTTGAATACTTAGCAAATATATGGGCAGTTGGCGTAATTAGGGTATCAAAATGATTGCTTCTTGTAACAAAATACAACTACATGCACATTTAATCGAAACAATATCAACTTTTGATAGTATTGTAATTTGAACGTAGCTACGTAGTCTAGATCAACTTTAAACAGTTCTTTTACAAATAATCAGTTAAGAAATATTTACAATATTTTCAAGATTCATGGTTTGAAACACATGTGTGAGGGTGAGTCAAAAGTTTTATTCGGGTTTTAGGTAATTTAATGATGCGATGACATCATCATTCATGCAACGTCATTCTGCAAAATACCTGTCCAGTCTTCCACAATTCCATGGCATACCATTCGGAATGTTTCGGTTCCAAATAATCTCTTAGGCCACTTTCCATATCCTCCACTGAATCAAAGAGCATCATCAGTTAATAGAGATGGTGGTAGAACAGTACTAGGTCCAGACTGTGTGGAGAATGGGCAGGATTTCAAATCCACTAAGTATCGGAAGTCCTTGGTAGACCAGTGCGGAAGTATATCTTTGAGCATTATCAAACTAATAAAAAAAAATCTCATTCCGGTTTATCAACGCTGAGATGCGTTGAGGCGGATCACCATTAATTCGTTACACTTTTTTTTCTATACAGGTTCCCTTCCACAGCTCGACTTTTCAGTGCAAAGAACCCTCACTTTCTTGCTAACTACTTTTAACCACCGCTTTTGGCGCTTGACGTGATTTTCCCGTGTAAATATAACAGAGGAATATCTACTTTTCATCACCTTTATCGGTAGTGCTAGAAATCGATTATTTTGTAAGTTTGGCAGCAAAAAGAACGATTCGTTGTTCACCTGTTGGGAAATCAATCAATGGTGCCTAAATGTCAAATCAAACTGTTACAGATGGTGAATTGATGGTGATTCGGGAAGCGTCCACAGCAGCTGCCAAACTTTGGGTATTTGTGTTGAGGTTCACTATCACAGCTTGGAGCAGAATTTCATTGTCCTTGGTTGTTTTGACATAGCTCTGTTGTTGAGATTGATATTGCCCGACTTAAGACATGCTGGTACCTTTCTCTTTTACAGGCCAGACAGACTGCTATGGCCTAAGCCAATCACATATTTGAAGGATTTAAAAAAGAATTGCATTTGGGACCCATCTTCCATTCCGGCCTCTTTGCAATATTAACTTCAGATTGGGTTGGGAGCTTCAAGAGTACCACACAAACATATTTATTCTCCAATCTGGGGCAGGCTGCCACTGGAGATCCCTAGATTTCCTGATATCCGGATGTCGTCCGGATTGTCGGATCTTTTGTTACCTTATCAAAGGGATAGTTGCGGGGCATTTTTTTGTTACAAAAAGAGACATACAGATGGACACAGGACAACACAAAACATGTAGAATGGACTTGAACCTTTTGATATGTCTAAGGGATGACGTATTTCGGCCAACATTCTTCCGGGAGCGAGGAAGCTGAAGGTAATCTAGACGGGGTCCTCACTGATACCAAATTGGTATTCGCCTCGTGACGTCGAGCCAGTATGGCCGAAAACAGGACTGGAATCTCCCCAATGCCATCTGACATCCGCAATCATAACAACTAGACCACGGGATGGGATCGTCCTGTTCTGCATTCTGTCTTCTTCCATCAGTACTGCTGCCATAGTCGACGTTTATTTTATTTTATTTTTCAATAAATTGGCTAACGTGTGTGTTCCTCAAACGGGGACAAACTTTTGACTCACCCTGGTAGTTAACAGTAGATAATGGTCTTTCATTAACTAACAATATAAGTGATACCCAAGTATCAGCTGAGTCATGGCCTGGGATATGTGATGTTTGTTGTAATATACGTGTTAGGTCTCAGACACATTAAGTTCCCTACCAACAGTAGTGTTGTGTTTGCGATAGTATGTTGTTCTGTTTGAAAGGATACCTGTGCCAGTCGATGGCATCAGCATTCTTAGAAATAAAATATGTACGTATTGATAGAGAGAAAATGTAACTAAGTCATTTTTGTATCTTTTTCTGAAGGTATTTATCAAATTATTTAAATAATATCTTCGCTGGAGCATGGGAAATAAGAGATACGACGCCACTACCATTAGATATACCACTTCCTTCGAATGCTGAGAGTGAGTATTCTTATGTGGTATTTCAAGCATGACGTGGATTATTAGCCAATAAGTGCATAAAGCTTAGAAGTAGTACAGTCATGTAAGCAAAAAATACAATTATGCTGCTCAATCTTAAAGGTTAAATACTCAGCCCTCGTGGTCTAATGGTTACGTTTACTAACTTCGGAAGAGGTCTGGGGAGGGACCTAGGCTTTATTCCTGTTGTTGAACATCATGACAGTTTTTTCAGGGGTTCCCTAAGTTTCACCAGACAAATTACAGAAAGGCACGTACTTGTTAGAAGAAGGTCCTGGCCGCTACCTTGCCCATTCTGTTCGCCATAAAATCGCTTGTCGAGGACGTCATCCCTCACACTTGTGAAGAGCTTAAGCCATTATTTCCTTTTGACCCATAAAGGTAAATTAAACAAAATGTTCAGAAGATTCTGGAGAGTGAAGATTCATTAAATGTTCTACAAATCCAAAGTATCTTATTCTGCACAGCGTGAACTTCATAATCTCGTTTCCAGTTAGATACAGTTAGCGTGAGGCAGTAATCTCGGGGCCTGATCTCTCTATTTGTTTCGTGAGTTTTGAAAATAATGCTAAAACAAAATACTATATTACAATTTTAGGCTCGTACAGGTCTATACAAATAATTATAGAAATGTGTGAAATACGGTAATAATTGTTTTAGAGTAGGTGAAACATTTGTCAGTTACGTGAATGATCTCTTACTTTTTGTAATATGAAATAACTTGCAGTTTTTTTTTTGTTTTTTTTTTGAATGTGCGTATAGCAAATGTTATACGGTGAAACGCCTCGAGTTGGATGCCCCCTTTATCTTGTACACCCTGTCTTCTGCATATCTTTCTCCGGATCGGAGAAGCTTTATATATATCTAAGTACGTAAGCCTTTGTATCTTGGACATTCATTTACGTGAAAGATGGATATTTAGAAGAATTCTGAAGGGCAGTAAATCAGATGTAAATTTACGTGGCGAGGACAAAATGGTAAACTAACCTCCAGCTTAACACTCCATCCTCGCTATTACCAAATCCAACAATATGACGATTGTAATCACTACAAGTTTCACCAATCGATATATTAGCTTCATCAGATGTGACGGTAGGGTAAAACTCTAGAGGGATTATTGAAACCATCCGGAAAGTTGGCCTTTGTCCGAGATCTATGCTTGTGAATCAACTGTTGAAAGTAAATTAAGCTCTGATGCCTCACGCGCTGATAAAGTGTCTGCATTCAGAGAGAGGGGTGGAGCAGCACGGTTCTCTTATTTTATTTCCCGATTCCAATTATTTCTGTTGCCAGTCGAAGGGTGTTCAGTTTTAGCTTTTCATTTTAAAATGAGTAAATGCAAAATCAAATTAACCAGGATTAAATTTGTACACAAGTTCGCTGAATAAAAAACTGGTTTAAGTTTTCAAAGACTTTAATCTGAGAAGAAATTCAAAATCAGATGAAGGTGCAATAGCCTTCCTTCTTCGCCAACTTGCAACACTGGTTCCAGACCACTGTATGTTTCACTTTACACCAGGAGGCGCAACATAAAAAAGATATAAGAATTTTATTTAAAGCCTTTAGGCAACTTTGTTCCAGACCGGATGAATGAATTGGTGGAATGAAGAAAGTGAGAGAAAACGGGAAAATCCCGAGAAAACCCACGCACACGGTGTTTGTCCACCACAAAGCCCACATGACATGAGCAGGGATCGAACCGACGACCGCAAGCACCAGAGGTGAGCGCTCTACCATAGAGCCACCGCGGCCCACACAACATGGACAGTACTTGAAAGTAAGCACATAAAGTTGTAATTATTTCCATTCCGTTATTGTAGCTTTTATTTGTTTCTAAAAAATTTTAAGGTGCGCATTACGATTACATCACACGTCCCCGTAAAGTAACTTGAATATTGCTGATCATTTGAAACAATGCGCAGGTGGACTTTTATTCACTTTTTTCAAAAGAAAAATATTTCTTGTATAGCATGTCGTGGAACTAATTCATATATCGTGAAAATATATATAAAGGAACCCCAACGCGGGAATACGTGAATTATGTAATAAGGTTACTTAGATATTACTAGACACATAGACAGGCGTACGTAAATTTCACGCACACACACACAATATAAACATGGCAACGTTTTTCCAAAAGCATGTTTACATAATAGGTGAGTAGACGGACAGAAAGGAGTGGGGCTAAGGAGCGGTCATAGTGTCAACTGAAAGCAGATAGTAGTATCCAGGTTATGAAGGCGGGAAAGTTACTAAGTGGTCCGGAAAAAAACATACTGAATGGTAAAGGACTTATGGGGAGGGAGAGAGGTAACTAGGAGTCGATGAGAGGCTTCTTAAAAGGATAAGAGGGTAAAGAACCAACCGGGACAAAAATAATTATGAATGATGAAAGAAGGGAAATAATAATAAAGAAAAGAAAAATAATAAAAACGGAAGAGATGAGGCGAAGAAAGATGGGGAAAAGAAAAGGAAGAAGAAGAACCAAGTATGCAATAAAGACCGCGTTCATAGTTGGTAGAGAGGATAGAGACGTACGCCTGCTCCCATCTCTTTCTAACTGTGGAAGGTGAATCAAGATTGAGAATTTTCATGATTCTAACGCGGAAAGTTTCGTCAAAGGTGCGGCCGTGCTACGAAGTGTTCTGGTTTGGAAAGATAAGGAGGTATTTGTGATTTGGAGAAGTAACGATGATTGTTGATGCTGATGGTTTAAGGTGTTTGGGTTTCTCCAACGTACAAGGCGGAACATAGGTTACAGCTTAAGAGATAGATAAGGTTGAAGAAATGCAACTACCGGAGTGTCGGAAAGTATGTTTTGTGAGTGACGGGATGCTCTTAGGTCTGACTGGGATCAAAAATGGGACAGGTTCTGCAGCGAGGTTTATTGCACTTGCAAGGTTTTGCGCAAGGTGGCTGAATGGGCCCAGTTCTGATCAGGATCATGTTTGGGGATTAGGGGGTATGAGGGAAAAGCTTTTTGAGTCTCAGGTTACTCAGTGAGTATGGGAGAGTTTTTGGAGGAAGGCTAGGATAGAACTGAGTGAGAAGATTGGGAGCGAAGGAGCTTTGCGAGAAGGCCGGTTGAGTTTTGATGATTCCTGGCATGGTCCAATTGTTTATGGATGAGGTGACTGGTATATCCACAGTCGGTGAGAGCTGAGGAGAGGATACTGAAATAATTTTGAAGTAGGTCGTCAGTGGAGCAGATTCGGGTGCCCCAGACAATAAGAACGTATGGGAGAGAGCGTTTGGTATAGTGTGGATGGCAGTTATTGAAATGGAGATATTGCATGCTGTTGGTGGCTTTGATATGGACGCCAGTCTCAAGTCGATTGTTCTTGAACCAGATATCCACAGCTATAAAAGTTATGTGTTCGCTGTAGAAGGACCAAGTGAATATGATGGGAAAGGTGCAGTTAAGGTCTTGGAGGGATGTTTCCAGTGACTCCGTGCGTCCAGATTAAGAAAATGTCATCGATTTAGCGAAGACAGGTGAAAGGTTCGAGAGGTATTGTTTCTTCAGGCGCCCTATGAAAAAGGTTGGCATAGGAAGGGGCCTTGCGGATGCCTATGACTGTGCCCTTAATTTGCAGGTAATTTTGGATTTCAAAAAAGTAGTTCGTGATGACAAACTGAACTAATTTTATCATATATAAATGATAAAGTGAGGTAGGAAAAAATGTTACATTATAGGAGGTGCAGACATGTGCCCGTACTGCATTTTCTATAATGTAAGTAGTATTTTTTCTTATGTTATTATTTATGTCTGAGATCACCCGTACACCCCTTCTAAAACGAAGGGAATTAATTCTTACTAGAAATTACAAAAGTTGAAGCAACTAAATTTGGTATGCTCTATCTAATGGTGGATTTGCAGCTTCTGGTACTGATCGGAATTTGACTTTTTAAAAAAATAGATCGTGCTATTCCTTAAACCAGATTCGGATTTTACGTTAAAAATTAAGAAACTTGTCTGAAACATTTTTGCAGCACTTCCATCGATCTTGAAATGATTTTCAATGTGTGGTCTTTCAGCAGTACAGTTCATCTTTCCGATACGCTTTGCATATCATTTGAAGGTCCATGGAAGCATTTGCTGGGGGAGGGGAAAAAAAGACAAAAGTTATTAATTTTTAAACGTAGAATCAGCATATGATTTAAAAATACCAAGTTCCATTATAAAAATTTAACTTCCGGTCACTGCCTCTCAGTAGAGCGTACTCGGCTCAATTTTAGTTACTTTTAATAAAAGCTACACCCTTTTATTTTAAAGAGGATGTCTCAGCAGTTACGGTTCGTCTTTTCGACACACTTTCAAAATAATTTCAAGGTTAATGTAGGTATTCGCTGTACAGACAATAGTTTCTTAATTTTTAACGTAGAATTAGAATCTGATTTTTTAAAAAATACAATGTTCTCTGTAAAAAAAATTCATTGCCGATCAGACCGAAAGTTACAGATATCACCGTTAGATAGAGGATACCCGATTTACTTGTCTCAATTTTTATTTTAGTAATACTTAATCCCTTCCATTTTAGAAGGGTTGTTGTACATGTGGTCTCAGACATTCCGGTAAGACAATACGAGTTAAAAAAATAGAGAGGAATTTACGTGCATTATTTAACATCTAACACAAAAGGTCACGATGGATTTCACCATCTTCAGTAATAGAAAGAAGGTGACCAAGGAATCCAGTAACATATTTAGATATCTGCTAAGATATAGTATCTAAAATAGCGGAAGTCCGTATCAAAGACAAATGCGTAGCGTGCGCACAAGTACTGTGGGAAAATGAGATTGGTAGGGGGTTTTGTGTTTAAAAGAGAGTCGGGAAGAATCAGAGAAAGTGTGGTAGTCCGAAAAGGAGTCGGAATTCAAGAAAATTGGAAATAATTATATTGAAAAGATTTGGGGTACTAAGCTTGGAGAAACAATGGGATAAAGGCTAATAGGTCGGGAGCAAAGTAAGGAAATGCGGATGTTGGAAGAAAGAAAAATAGGTTACTGCAAGTTTAGACAGGGTTCCAGCTTTGCTCTCAGCCGAATGAAGACCATAGACGGAGTTTGTGGTAAGGGACAGGTTATGGATCACAAAGACAAGGAAACTCACATCAGAGTCAGTGTTGTGCAACTTTTTGTGTGCGCAGAAATTAGGGAATCGTGTTTTTCTTGTCGACGGAAAAGTGACTGATTATTGATACGAAGGTTAAGAGACCACCTGTTTCTTCCACATAGAATGCAGAGCAGTGCAGGTTGAATCGTAAATGACGTTTGAAGTTAGACGGGTTCCTTTGGGATGTAAAGTGAAGTTGCCAGTGGCTCTGTTGACCGAGATAGTTGGTAAACTTTCCCCATCCTTATTATGTATCTAACAGTCAAGAAATTAGATTTTGCCCTGGTGTGCTTACGAGCAATTAAAGGGTCCCTCATAGAGACGAATGGGTTAAAATATAGACAGCAAAAAAACTACATTGTGATATCCAATTTGTTTATCTTCGAATTTAAAGTTGTAATATAATCGTGGGAATCTTGTATAAAGCAAAGTATGAGGTGCCAATAAAATTACAAACAAAAGTAGAAAATTACTACTTAAGCTATCCAGGACAACCAGCAAGTAACAAATCACACGCAAATGCAAAAATAAGTGGAAATGTTTCACTGTTACAATTTTTATTTTAATAGAATAAAAGAGGAAAGAGGAAGGTAACGTGACTGGCTAGGCCGCCATGTTGAGCTTTTGAATCTACTGTATATAATGCAGTTTGTATAAAGATATTAGTGAGAAACCCCTCGAATAATTATGCTTACCTTGTTTCTTTCAGTTAAGAAGTGTGAAGAAATTTTGTCTCGTGCTAAACGACCTCTTATAATTGTGGGGAGTCAAGCTGTTCTTCCGCCAACACCAGTTGAGTCCGTTCAACGAGCTTTAGAGTCGCTAGGAGTTCCGTGCTACTTGAGTGGCATGGCTAGAGGCTTGTTGGGACGGAAATCGCCAATTTTTGTTCGCCAACAAAGATCTAGAGCGCTTAAGGAGGCTGACGTTGTGATTTTGGCCGGAACTGTGTGTGACTTTAGATTGCAGTATGGTCGAGTACTTCCAAAGAAAGCAAAAATTATTTCCGTTAATAGAGATAAAAGTCAATTATTTAAGGTAAGCAACATCAATGCATGAGATGTGAATGTGGGGATTAGCCTGTAAGATGGTTAATGGTTTGCACGTGTAATATTAAAGGCGTAGGAGCAATTTAATTTACAATATATTGGCTTGACCGACAGTTGGCCTAACCCTGTAATAGTCTGTCCTTCTTGACGAACACTTTTCTGGAACAGGTAAAGGGAAGATCTAGGTAGAGAAGTCATTAATTGACGTGATTAAACTAAGGGTCAGTTCTACAATCGACAAATAACTTGGCCCTGGGCAGAAGCTTAGCCATCGAGTGTAGAACTGACCCTAAGGAAGATCACGGAGAATATTCGTCAGGCTGGCCGGAAGTAGAAATTGAACCTGCTTTGCCTTCTCTGCGCAAATTCAGAGACCGTACACACTAGAGCTATATCATGAGGACTGGATGAGAGCAATATTCTAACATAAAAATAAATGAAACAACCTCAATGGAATTAATATAACAATGTGAAAAATACTACTAATGCAAACAGTTACAAGAGAAACACAGTGTTGGCTTCAACTTCGCTGTACAAGAATGAATTCTTTCTCATGAGTTAAGGGAAGCAAGATAACATGCATAATTCCTCGTTTCTTTCTTCAAGTATCTTATGTCTTATTAACTATTAATTATCGCATACTCTTGACAGCGTAGTAACTTATGGTGCTATATGCGAGGGGGCCGAGTGAATTAAATACATTGGCCGGGCCTCTTGAAATTTTATTAAAAAAAAAAATCAACTGGTTAAATTCCAGAGGGATATCAATAGAGATTCAAACCACCTCTTTCATGATCTATGCCTGTCTGTCTTCGAATGTTAATGTGACGTAATCCACAGTTAACAGTTAGCCTAAAAATACCAAATTTACGAAAGTTCTTAGTGTAATATATTTATTTACATAATTAATTAATTCCACATGCAAAACAGTAGTGGCTAACATAAGTAATGCCTAGACTCTCAAGTCAATCATATGAATTTAAATTTTGAATAGATATATGATTTGAGTTGAGTTTTAATGTATGATGCATGTATTACGTTTTAAAGGGTTTCTTTGGTTAAAAAAAAAAAAAAAAAAGGTTACTCCTAGTAGCAGAATTGAGTAGATAATCCTAAATCCATATGTGAAACATTCCATTATTTTTACAGAATGCAGGAATCTACTGGAAGCCTACTGTTGCTGTGAGAGGAGATGTTGGCACTTTTATTCATGAATTATCCATTGTGTTGGCCGATTACAAATGTGATCCTAGCTGGATTGATTTATTAAAGGAACGGGAAAATGAAAAGG